>CM057054.1:48420566-48720566 GCA_029948455.1 Solanum rostratum
TGACGCATCTAGAGTTGGGTTGGGATGCGTGTTAATGCAAAGAGGAAAGGTGATAGCCTATGCTTCCAAACAACTTAAGGTTCATGAAAGGAACTATCCGACCCATGATCTTGAGTTGGCAGCCGTTGTGTTCGCACTTAAAATCTGGTGCCACTACTTGTATGGAGTGCATGTGGATGTGTTCACAGACCACAAGAGCTTGCAGTATGTATTCAGCCAAAGGGAGCTCAATCTGCGACAGAGGAGATGGTTAGAGTTGCTCAAGGACTATGACATGAGCGTCATGTACCACCCAGGTAAAGCTAACGTTGTTGCTGATGCTCTTAGTAGGTTGTCTATGAGTAGCACGGCCCATGTTGAGGAAGAAAAGAGAGAACTGATGAAAGATGTGCACAGGTTGGCCCGATTGGGGATCCAACTTGAAGAGAATGATAAAGGAGGAGTTAGTGTTCAAAATGGGTCTTCATCATCCTTGGTGACTGAAGTTAAAGAGAAGCAGGATCGAGATCCCATTATACTCCAACTAAAAGAGGATGTTCAGAAGCAATAAGTGATGGTCTTCTCCAAAGGGGGATAGGGGGTACTGAGGTACCAGAACAGACTATGTGTCCCTGACGTTGATGGTGTCCGAGAAAGGATTTTAGCTGAGGCCCATAATGCTAAATACTCCATCCATCTGGGTTCCACCAAGATGTATCATGACTTGAGAGAGATCTATTGGTGGAGTAGAATGAAGAGGGATATCGCAAAATTCGTTTCCAGATGCCCCAACTGCTAGCAAGTCAAGGTTGAGCACCAAAGGCCAAGTGGTCTGATCCAGAATTTTGTAATTCCTGAATGGAAGTGGGAGATGGTGAATATGGACTTCGTCACGGGCTTACCGAAATCCCGGAGACAACATGATTCCATATGGGTGATTGTAGACAGAATGACGAAATCATCGCATTTCTTAACAGTCAAGACGACTAACACTGCCGAGGATTATGCCAAAATGTATATTCAGGAGATTGTGAGGTTGCACAGAGTTCCCTTGTCCATCATTTCAGACAGAGGAGCCCAATTTACCTCTCACTTCTGGAAGTCTTTCCAGAAAGGGCTGGGTACCAAGGTGAACCTGAGCACAACATTTCATCCACAGACGGATGGTCAGGCAGATGGCACTATCCAAACATTAGAAGACATGTTGAGAGCATGCGTTCTTGATTTCAAAGGAAACTAGGACGACCATTTACCCTTGATTGAATTCGCATACAACAACAGTTATCATGCGAGTATTCAGATGGCCCCTTATGAGGCTTTGTATGGGAGAAGATGTAGATCGCCCATTGGGTGGTTCGAGGTTGGAGAGGCCGAGCTGATTAGACTGGACCTTGTCCACCAGTCCATGGAAAAGGTGAACCCTATACGAGAGAGATTAAAGACTGCCCAAAGCCGCCAGAAGTCGTACACAGATGTAAGGAGAAGGGATTTAGAGTTTGAGGTGAATGACTAGGTTTATCTGAAGGTATCACCTATGAAAGGTGTCATGAGGTTTGGGAAGAAGGGGAAGTTGAGTCCTCGCTATATTGGTCCCTACCAAATTTTGCGAAGGATTGGAAAGGTTGCTTATGAGCTAGAGTTACCTTCTGAGTTAGATGGAATTCATCGGTGTTCCACGTCTCAATGTTGAAGAAATGTTTGGGGGATCCTGCCTAGGTGGTGCTTGTAGAGAGCATAGGAATCAAGGACAGCTTGTCCTATGAGGAAACCCAGTCCAAATCCTTGATCGACAAGTGCGCAGACTGAGGAATAAAGAGATAGCTTCTGTCAAAGTTCTGTGGAGGAATCAATTCATTGAGGAAGCCACATGGGAAGATGAGGAAGAGATGAAAGCAAAGTACCCACACCTGTTCACGCCCGTGGATGATGAAAGTGTTGAAGGTAACGTTCTTACTTAATGTAAATTAATGTATATTCCATGAACTCCATGTGAAATTATTGATGTTTGAATAAATGAGTTTAAAGGCCAATGAAAGGTGAAGGTAGTAAGATATCGAAGTAATGTCGAGGTGAGTCGTGAGCCTATTCGTGCTAAAATACTTTCCCACTCATCATTCGAGGACGAATGATCCCAAGGGGGAGATAATGTAACGCCCGCGAAATTATCAAAATACCCCTAAAAAAAAGATGTGCGAGAAACATGTCTTCCGATGCTCGGATCTGAAATCCGAGAGCGAATTCATGATCAGCACTGAAAATTGAGTGGGGGAAAGGTCTCGGTCGATTTTTAGAGCAACCGAGTCGAAAAATAGTGAGCCTCCGCGATAGAACCGCGACGTGGACCTGTCGCGGAGACACACTTATGTTTTTCTGAAAAATTTCGACGGAGTTGAATTTCCGAAAACACACTGTCCGCGACCAGTCCGCGTCTCGGACTGTGTTATTTCAAGTCGGGATTTAATTTCTTAAAATTTCTAAGGGCGTTACGGTCCATTCCCACCTATCCCAAACGTACCCCTATGACCAATATAGGTCGGTTTACACGAAAAAGGATTCAAATAGCCCCATTGAAGTGTTCTCCTAAGAATTTCTAAGGCTAGCGCTTGAAGAAGGTTGAGGTGATCAAGAAGGAATTGTAGTGTTTCGTGTGACTACTCTTTCAAGGTATGTAAGGCTACTCTGAAAGCATGGGAATGTCCTCCCATGTGCCCCAATGATGTAGGTATGGATGTCCTAATGTGATGATGATAGGGTAACAAATTGAAGTATGAATTAGTTAATACGATGTAGAGAGTAATTGGCATTGTTGTATGCATATACATATATATTTCATGCATTGATGATGATCGTCATAAAAACCCTCATGTGTTTTAAAACTATTTTCATGAAAAACATTTAGTTGAAAAACCTTATATCTATTGTATTCTAAAAAAGCATGCATGATGAACATGGGTGTATGAGTAGAGCCTAGAGTAATGATAAAATAATGAATGATGAATGATGAGCATGAGAATGTATAATTGTCTTTAGGTTGAGAGTTAAAGCTCCTAATCTATTGTTCCTAGAGTCTATGATGATGATGATGCTAAGGTTATGAATGAGAGGATGTTTATGTTAATGTTAACAAGGTGAGATGATGACGATGTTAATGTTAATGGCGATGGAATGTGTCCCAATGGGACAAGTGGATGTTGATGCCACTGATAATGTATTATGCCCCTATGGGGACTAATGATGATGTAACGTGTCCCTATGGGACCAATGATGTTGATGTTTTATGAGCATGACGAGTCCTAGGAGGAGTATTGAGCACTGAAATGGATAAAAGTGAGTCCCACTTGAGTCCATTAACTACGTGGCCCGCGTAGGAAGAGAGGATTGAACCGCAATGCGGATGGCTCCTATCTTGTCCCAAATGAGGACAAATGTTATGTTTTGTGGATCCACTAATGTTATGTCTTTTACCTGGGCAGGGTAATGGATGGATGTGGCAACGACAGCTTCGTTGTATCATCACTGGCTCATAAGTGATAGTTGTCGGTTAAAGAAACTCCCAGTTAGGTCCCTCAGAAAAGGTTTCCCTAATAATACTCTAATGTAAATGTTAATGTAAAGGCCAATGTAAATGCAAAGGTCAATTTTAATGTAAAGGTCAATGTTAATGTAAAGGTCAATGTTATTGTTTCCCTGATATACACGTTAAAGTCTCATGATGATGTACGTTATGCTCGGATGATTCTAATGATGTGATTCAGCTATTTTATATGCCAGTACATTCCACGTACTGACGCCATTTGGCGCTGCATCGTTTTATGATGCAGATACAGGAGCTAGAGGACTTCAGCAGCCGCCCCGTTGAAGCCAAGCGTTTGAAAGTTCTAACTGTGGTGAGCCTCCCTATTTTCGGAGGAAACCTTCATTTGATGCTATCCTATTATTTCATTGAGTCGGGTAGCCATGGCATGTCATGGTCCTCTCCTTAGACGGTTTAGATAATGTTAGAGGCTTCGTAGACATAATGATGTAGTCAAGGTGAATGTTTTGATAATTGAGCAATATTTCATTGTTTGGTTTTGATGACCAGCTTGAGGTTTGGCCATTGGCCCACTACTTTAAAAGCGTTGTTTACTAATTTCCTTCCGCTATGTTTAAGACGAACGATGTGATGAGGCTAAGTGGTTCGCTTGGGGGCTAGCAATAGTCTCTAAGTGCCGGCCATGCCTAGGGTACCCTCCCGGGGCGTGAGAGTTCGAGTGGGACTCACTCCTTCTCATTTCGGTGCTCGATACTCCTCCCGACTCAATGCTCATATAATCAACCCCAACTAGTTTCATAGGGATTCACTCCCCGTCAATGACTGCCAGTCTCATAGGGACTCACTCCCCGTCCACGACTGATATTTCACGGGGACTTTGGTCCTTTCATCAATTTTCTCATAGGGACTTCCACCCTATCATCAACATCTCATAGGGATTTTAACCCTATCATCAACATCTCCTCAATGACTCAAGATTGTATAACCATCATTAAGAAACAAGTTAACACATCGGTAGAGTTCATTTATAGGGACTCATAAAACAATCAAGATTTCATCAACTCATCATCACAATCAACAATCTCGATGCAAGGCTCTAGACTCAAGTCTCAAATGCAATGTGCATGCTTTGCAAATTAATCATGAAGGGTTATGCAATTCTCATGAAAATATCCAATTTAAGAAAACAATTAGTACGATGATCATCAACATAGGAAACATGTAATTTCAAATATAATTTTCAAGAAAAATCTATCAAAGAAATCATGCATGTAGACTCTTCAATCATTAATTCATCTATGACCTCTATGGGGCACATGAGAGAACAATCCCATGTTTTAGTTTAGCCTTACATACCTGTGATGCAGCTATTCAACCGGGTAACGTCGAGGATCTCTTCTCAAATATCTCACCCCAAGCCCTTCTCTCCTCTCTTTAAGCCTTAGCCTTGTGTGGATTTTGAAATAGGACTTAGAATAGGGGTTTCAGGCTCTTTTCGTATTGGAACGACCTAACTAGCCGTGTATTAGTGTTTAGAAGGGTTTAGGGATTGTCCGGAATGCCCCTCATAATAAATTAGAAATTTCATGTTCGGAAAATAAACGGTCCGCGATGCGGACCTATCGCTAATTATGTATTTTCGGAAAAGTGTTTTTCAACGAGTTTTCTCCATCCCGTCGAAAATTTGGAAACAGACAAGTGTCCCTCTACGACAGGTGCGCGTCGCGCCTCTGTCGCGGATTGTCACTATTTTGTGACTTGGATCGAAAATTTATCTTTCATCGGGTCGCTCTAAAAATCGACCGAGACCATTTTCCCACTCAATTTTTAATGCGGATTTCAAATCCGGTCTCGGATCTACCATACGAGCATCGGAAGATGCGTTACGCGCATACCCTCACTCTAGGAGCATTTTGGTAAATTTAGCAGGCGTTACATCATCTCCCCCTTGGGATCATTCATCCTCGAATGAGGAGAAGAGATGGGGATTAAGGCACGAATAGACTCAAGACTTATTTCCGCACTCAATTCAATTTATCAATCCTTGACTTAATAATAGTAAGTCACATAAAAATAGAACACTTAGCTTAGTGAAGAGTAAGGATTTCTACCTTCGGTATTTTCATTATCAGTTGGCACGAACAGGTGCGGATACTTTGCCTTCATCTCCTCCTCAGCTTCCTATGTGGCTTCTTCAATGAATTGATTCCTCCACAGGACTTTGACTGAGGCTATTTCTTTGTTCCTCGGTTTACGAATCTGATGATCAAAAATTTGAACCGGGACCTCTTCTAAGATAGGTTATCCTTCACCCCAATGCTATCAACGGGGATCACCAAGGCAGGATTTCCCAAGCATTTCTTTAGCATTGACACATGGAACACCTAGTGCACCCCATCTAACTCGGAAGGAAACTCTAACTCATAAGCCACCTTCCCAATTCTCCTTACGATTTGATAGGGTCCAACATAACGTGGACTCAACTTTCCCTTTTTCCCAAAACATAGGATACCCTTCATAGGTGACATTTTCAAGTACACCCAATCGTCCACTTCGAACTCTAAGTCTCTCCTTCTCACATCGGTGTAAGATTTTTGGCGACTTTGGGCAGTCTTTAACCTTTCTCTAATGACCTTGACCTTCTCCATCGACTGGTGAACTAGATCAGGTCCAATGAGCTCCGATTCTCCAACCTCAAACCACCCAATAGTCAATCTACACCTCCTTCCGTACAAGGCTTCATAAGGAGCCATTTGAATGCTTGCATGATAACTATTGTTATATGCAAATTCAGCCAGTAGTAAATGATCATCCTAATTCCCTATAAAGTCAAGGACACAAGCTCTTAACATGTCCTCCAGTATTTGAATTGTACGTTCCGCCTGACCATCCGTCTGTGGATGGAAGGCTGTACTCAGGTTCACCTTAGTACCCAAACATTTCTGAAATGATCTGTAGAACTGGGAGGTAAATTGAGCTTCTCTGTCCGAGATGATGGACAAGGAGACCCCATGCAACCTCACAATCTCCTGGACGTACAATCTGGCGTACTCCTCCGCAGTGTTAGTTGTTTTCACTGCCAAAAAGTGGGCTGACTTAGTCATTCTATCAACGATCACCTATATCGAATCATGTTGCTTTCGAGATCTCGGCAGGCCAGTGATAAAGTCCATGTTAATCATCTTCCATTTCCATTCCGGAATTTCAAAGTTTTGAGCCAATCCACATTGCCTTTGATGCTCAACCTTCACTTGTTGGCAATTTGGGCATTTTGAAACGAACTCCGCGATGTCCCTCTTCATCCCATTCCACCAATAGACTTCCCTTAAGTCATGGTACATTTTGGTGGATCCAGGATGAATGGAATATCTAGTGTTATGAGCTTCTGCCATTATTCTGTCTCGTATGCCATCAACATTTGGAACACACAATCGACTTTGATATCTTAACACTCCATCTCCCCCTTTGGAGAAAACCATCACCCTCTGATTGTGGACATCCTTCTTCAATTGGAGTATGACAGGGTCTTGGTCTTGCTTTTCCTTCACCTCTACCACTAACGAGGAAGCACACCCGTCCTGAACATTAACTTCTCCTTTGTTGTTCTCCTCAAGTCGGACTCCTAATCGAGCCAACCGGTGCACGTCCTTGGCTAACTTCCTCTTTCCTTCCTCTACATGGGCTGTGCTACCCATTGATAACCTGCTAAGAGCGTCAGCAACAATGTTAGCTTTACCTGGGTGGTAGTGAATGTTCATGTCATAATCCTTGAGCAACTCCAACTATCTCCTCTGTCGCAAGTTGAGTTCATTTTGACTAAAAACATACTGCAAGCTCTTGTGGTCAGTGAACACACCCACATGCACTCCGTACAAGTAGTGACGCCAAATTTTAAGTGCAAACACTACTGCTGCCAACTCGAGGACATGGGTTGGGTAGTTCCTTTCATGAACCTTGAGTTGCCTGGAAGCATAAGCTATCACCTTCCCCCTTTGCATTAATACGCATCCCAATCCAACCATTGAGGCATCACAATAAATTACAAAGTCTTCGGTCTCGTCGGGTAAGGTTAGGACTGGTGTAGTAGTTAACCTCGTTTTCAATTCCTGGAAACTCTTTTCACATTTTTCGGACCACTGGAACTTGACCTTCTTCTGAGTCAATTTGGTCAATGGCGCGGATAGGGAAGAAAATCCCTCAACAAACCTGCGGTAGTAGACCGCCAGCCCCAAGAAGCTCCTGATGTCAGTCGGAGTGGTCGGTCGGGGCCAGTTCTTAACCGCTTCAATCTTTTGGGCATCCACTTGAATACCATCACCGAAAACAATGTGGCCTATGAAGGCCGCTGACTTAAGCCAGAACTCATATTTAGAGAACTTTGCATACAACTCATGGTCCTTAAGAGTTTGGAGGACCACTCTGAGGTGGTTAGCATGTTCCTCCTCACTCCTTAAATACACCAGGATGCCGTCGATGAACACAATCACAAACAAATCAAGATATGGCTTGAACACTCTATTCATCAAGTCCATAAAGGCGGCAGGTGCATTCGTTAGTCCAAAGGACATGACCAAGAACTCAAAATGGCCATACCTAGTCCTGACGGCTGTCTTTGGAACGTCACACTCCCTCACCTTCAGCTGATGGTAGCTAGATCTAAGGTCTATCTTAGAGAAGCTGGAGGCGCCCTAAAGTTGGTCAAACAAATCATCTATCCTTGGGAGAGGATATTTGTTCTTTATTGTGACCTTGTTCAGTTGCCTATAATCGATGCACATTCTGAGGGACCTATCTTTCTTCCGCACGAATAGCACAGGAGCACCCCATGGGGAAACATTTGGCCTACTGAAGCCCTTTTCTAGCAAATCTCTTAGTTGCTCCTTCAACTCTTTCAACTCAGCGGGGGCCATCCTGTAAAGTGGGATCGAAATAGGCTGGGTATCTGGAAGAACATCAATCCCAAAGTCAATCTCCCTATCAGGAGGGACTCCGGGCAAGTCGTCAGAAAAGACTTCTGGAAACTCGTTGACAATCGGAATTGACTTGAGAGTTGGGGACTCAACACCATCAGATTTCACTCTCACCAAGTGATAAATACAGCCTTTGGAAATTAACTTCCGGGCTTTAAGATATGAGATAAACCTCCCTCTAGGTGTCACTGAGTCCCCCTTCCACTCTAGAACCGGTTTATTTGGAAATTGGAACTTAACTGTTCGGGATCTACAATCAATAGAGGCATAGCAGGCGTGAAGCCAATCCATGCCGAGGATCAAATCAAAGTCAACCATCTTTAACTTGATCAAATCAACAATGGTGTCCCTATGATGGATGGACACTACACAAGCTCTATAGACTCTTTCAGCTCGAATAGACTCACCCACCTGAGTAGAAACATCAAAGGTTTCAAGAAGGCTCTCGGGGGTTTTATCAAATTTACTGGCCACGTAAGGAGTTACAAACGACAATGTGGCACCAAAATCCATCAAAACATAATAATCAAAAGTAAAGACTCGGATCATACCTGTCACAACATCTGGGGAATTTTCCTGATCTTGGCGACTCCCCATAGCATATAAGCGGTTTGTGGCCCCGCCTGTACCTGACATAGTAGCCCTCTGGTTCCCTCTAACTGGTGGGACCGATGTAGTAGACTGGGCCTGGCCAGACCGCTTCGGACAATCCTTCTTGTAGTGGCCTACTTGGCCGCACCCGTAACATGCGTCATTTCTATTGCGGCATCTCCCCCCGTGCGTCTTTTCATAGTTATCACACGGCGGCCTACTCTGCGAACCTTGAGCCACACTAGCTTGGGAATGGGGTCCGTGGTTTCCTGTATTTCGGAATCTTTGATCATACGTGCCTCTAGGCACAGGTGCGCTGGCAACTGAGGGTGCTGGAAATTGATTCCCATTACCTCTCCTTTCACCCTCGTGGCTGGATGTCTTAGCCCTCTTGTGCTTGAACTCTTCCCTGTCATGTTGCCTCTCTTCGTCAGCTTGTTGCGCGAATGTCATAAGTCGCACGATGTCCATGTCACTCACAAGCATGGCTCCTCTCCCATCTCTCTTGGGTCCTCTGTTCAACCCGTCTACATACATTCCCACCCTTCCCTTCATGTCAGCAACCATGTATGGAGCATAGCGGGATAGTTGCGTGAATTTCAACCCATACTCCTGCACAGTCATGGAGCCCTGCTTTAGATTCAGGAACTCTCTCACCTTGGCTTCTCTTTTATCTCTTGGGAAGAAGCGTCCCAAGAAGGCCTCTTCAAACATTGCCCAAGTCAAACAGGGGGCATCATCCCTTCTGCCTTTCTTCCACTGGTCGAACCACAGTCTCGCCACTCCCTTCAGTTGATAAGCAGACCGTTCTACCCTATCAGTATCAGCCAAATGCCTTACTTGGAACACCTTCTCAAGTTCCTCCACATATTCCTCAGGATCTTCCATGGATGCAGACCCCGCAAACTCAGGCGGATTCATCCTCAGAAATTTTCGAACTTTAGAGGTGCCATGAGAGTCCCACCTGTACCTTGCCTCACAGCAGGTGCTGCGACAGCTTGGGCCAAAGTTTGAATGGCTTGGCGTAGATCAGCATTCGAGACCTTATCTTGAGGGGGTTGCTCAATCAGGACAGCTGGATCCACGGGCCCCTCAGGTACTTGAGGCTCAGGTGGGTTAACAGTTTGCCTGGCAGGATGTCCCCTTCCTCTGACAGCTCTTCTGGGAGGCATATTATTGGTTCTGCACGTGTAGCGCATGAATTAGAAGATAGTTTTTATAGAGTTCAACTCTATCGCACGAATTGGAATAAGAAAGAAGTGTAACCATTCCTAATGTCCCATAGGCTCCTACTTATGAAGTGCGGTCGACAACACACCCATAAACAAGACTCTACTAGACACGTCTTCATAGACTCCCTAGGACACTTGAACTCTGTGCTCTGATATCAAGTTTGTCACGGCCCGGGAGGGTACCCTTGGCGTGGCCGGCACTCAGAGACTATTGCTAGTACCCAAGTGAACCACTTAGCCTCATCACATCATTCAATCACATACTTCGAATGAACAGCAGAAAATATATGCAAGTAATGGACACATCTCATCTAAAGTTCTCAAAGGAATATAGATAAAATAATGAAGGCTAGTAGAAAGAACTAGCTCACAATCTCAACATCAACGCTCGACCCTTGTCTATAAAGCCTCTATCACTAATGATGTGGTGCCAATGACAGACCCAAGGCTACCCAAATCACAATAAGGATATAGTCCAATCCTAACTCTAAAGCATGATGAAATAAAAGTAATGGTTCCTCCGGAGAAGGGGAGGCTCACCAAATCAGCTTCGAATCTCTGATCTTCAACGGAGCGCCTATTGATGATCTCTAGTACCTGCCTCTGCATCATAAAACGATGCAGTCCAGAGTGGACATCGGTACTTGGAATGTATTGGTATGTAAAATAGCTGAATGAAACAGAAATCAGTAGAAAATATGGAAAGTAACATCAAGTCAAAATAAACATCATAATCACATCAACACAGTCATTTGTCTATCTATGAAATAATAAAGAGTAGACAAGTGACACATCATCATCTTAGACTCATCAATAGTCTCAACTCATCATATAGATCATCTCAGGGGTGTCCACCCCCGCTCATCTCATCTTATCTCATCTAGACTCGGAGTATGGTGAGAATTTTCCCGGGAGTTTCTCTTATCCGACAACACTCACTTATGAGCCAGTGAATGTACAACAATCACCCTGAGGTTGCGACAGTGGTCCCAAACTTGCCAGGTAAGGAACACTGGATACCATATCAATGTACTCGATATGGAATCAAACCGAACAGATCCTCTATTGCTTTCAGGGATTGTTAAACCTCGAGGGAAACCATATATATGTGATGGTTTAAGCCTCTCCTACGTTTGGCGACGTAGTTAATGAGTTCGAGTGAGACTCACTCCTATTCATTTTGGTGCTCGATACTCCTCCCGACTCAATGCTTATAAAATCAACCTCAACCAGTCTCATAGGGATTCACTCCCCGTCAACGACTGCCAGTCTCATAGGGACTCACTCCCCGTCCACGACTGATATTTCACAGGGACTTTGGTCCTTTCATCAATTTTCTCATAGGGACTTCCACCCTATAATCAACATCTCATAGGGATTTTAACCCTATCATCAACATCTCCTCAATGACTCAAGATTGTATAACCATCATTAGGAAACAAGTGAATAACACATCGGTAGAGTTCATTTATAGGGACTCATAAAACAATCAAGATTTCATCAACTCATCATCACAATCAACAATCCCAATGCAAGGCTCTAGACTCAAGTGTCAAGTGCAATGTGCATGCTTTGCAAATTAGTCATGAAGGGTTATACAATTCTCATGAAAATATCCAATTTAAGAAAACAATTAGTACGATGATCATCAACATAGGAAACATATAATTTCAAATATAATTTTCAAGAAAAATCCATCAAAGAAATCATGCATGTAGACTCTTCAATCACCAATTCATCTATGACCTCTATGGGGCACATGAGAGAACAATCCCATGTTTTAGTTTAGCCTTGCATACCTGTGATGCACCTATTCAACCGGGTAACGTCGAGGATCTCTTCTCGAATGTCTCACCCCAAGCCCTTCTCTCCTCTTCTTAAGCCTTATCATTGTGTGGATTTTGAAATAGGACTTAAAATAGGGGTTTTAGGCTCTTTTCATGTTGGAACGACCTAAATAATCGTGTATTAGTGTTTAGAAGAGTTTATGGATTGTCCGGAATGCCCCTCATAATAAATTAGAAATTTCCAGTTTGGAAAATGCACGGTCCGCGGACCTATTGCGAATTATGTATTTTTGGAAAAGTATTTTTGAATGATTTTTCTCCATCCCATCAAAAATTTGGAAAAACAGACAAGTGTCCCTCCGTGATAGGTGTGGGTCGCGCCTCTGTCGCGGACTATCACTGTTTTATGACTTGGATCGAAAATTTATCTTTCGATCGGGTCGCTTTAAAAATCGACCGAGACCATTTTCCCACTCAATTTTTCATGCTGATTTCAAATCCGATCTCAGATCTGCCATACGAGCATCGGAAGATGCGTTACGCGCATACCTTACTCTAGGGGCATTTTGGTAAATTTACCGGGCGTTACAACTGCTTCCTCCATTCCATTTTATGTGCCACGATGCTTAAAAAAAGACTTTAATATTAATAAAATCATCGGTAAAAACGAGTAATGCATTTAATATTAATAAAAATTATACTATAGAAAAAAATCCAAAACGCATGCAATTAAATTGTGAGTTTAAAACTTCAAATTACAATCCTACTAAAATACCCTAAAATACACATTTGGGGTTAAAGAAATTGCCCGAGTGGCACCTCGCCCTTTTTGGAAGGTTTAAACTAGATTTCACTTTTCGGATGGGACTAAAAGTGTATAATTTGCTAATAATGGATTTCTTTAAGCTATTTTAATAGCACAAAGGTCATACATTAAGTTTTGGAATCAAGAAAGCTGCAAGATAAAGGTTGGCCAAAGTTACCGTAAGTTTCTTTATGAAATCCTTCTTAAATTTGGGTCAACTGTATCAGCTCATATCTCCCAAACTATAAAGAGTTAGAAGGTCCATGACCTATAAAATTGAAGATCTATGAGTCTAGTTTGCAACGCACAAAACCGCGCATCAAACCGACCACAGAATAAAGAGTTATGACCATTTTACCGAGACTTCCTAAACTGGAAATCGGGTCATGGCTCGGGTCGGGTCGGGTTGACCCAACTTAACTATTTTGACATTTTAAAGCTAAAAAATGAGCCATTTTCGTCCCAAACCAGTGCGAAACTGAAGAGAAAGCTCCCAAAGGTTCTCTAAGCGATTTAGGTAAGTTTTTCGCGTTTTTATCGTTAAAATTCGTCCCTGTGCCTAGAAATGCGTGCCTTATGCTTTGCAATTGTTTTCCCCTCGTATTAGCTGTGTTTGGAGTGTAAAAAAATGGTGTTCTTGCTGGTTATTGTTTGTTTGCAGCTGGTGTGTTCAGGTAATATATTTGGGGCTCTTTTACGGTCATTTTTATGAAGTTTTACGGACATTTCCTAGCGTAAATGCTCCTTGCCGAATCTGGTCATTAATGTTAAATTTTTTACTATTTATAGGTGTCTTTAAGATGCATATATATAGTCGTTGCGAAACTTAGGACGTAAGGAACAACGTTCATGAAGGTACTTATGGCAATTGGACGTTCATTGGAGAGGTATGTTAAGGCTAAGCTCCGTCCCTCCTTTTAGCACGAAATCCGGGAAGTTTCCCAAAACGTCAAATGTGAGATCTTACTATTTTGTTGCTAGAAAGACCTTCTGTGAAAGGCATTGGGATTGCAGCTGAGTTATATTCACGATGGTATTAGGTTGAAACTCCATTCATTCGCTTAAACTGGACATTCAATTTCTATATATCATTTTGTCGGTTTCTCGACTACCTATTCATATGTTCGAGGCATTTCTCTTTTTGGTGTAGTGCCATTAAAATAAATGTAGAATGCAAAGGGAATGTACTATTCAAAATCAGTCCTTCTTCCATACAAAAATATAATTGAAGAATTTAACAAGTAACGCGTTGGTTTTCAATATTCTCAAGTGAAATGCTCCTGTCTAAACTGCTAAGGCACTTGATCCTGTTTAAATACATTCTTTTACTAATTGACATGGGACCAAATATAATCATTATGTAAAGCACCTTTATGAACATTTTCAAAGTTAAGGCTTCACTCTAAATGTTGGGTTAAGTTCCCAAACTTGTTAAAAAGGACATGTATGATCCCATGAGTCATATGTATATGCTATGACAACGATTATGATGTTATGAGAATAAGTGTACCAATGAGCCAAGATTGGCTAAATGGAAATGACTATGATGCTATGAGAATAAGTGTACCAATGAGCCAAGATTGGCTAAATGAAAATAACCATGATGCTATGAGAATAAGTGTACCAATGTGCCAAGATTGGCTAAGTTCTTGCTATGGCTTACTATGTGCATTCAACATTCATATCATACATTGCACGTTATGCATGGACTTCGAGCTATAATCGAAAGTATGAGGCTTATTTTCCCAAATATATATATGTATATGGTACAGATGGCCACAGGTTGGCAGATATGATGCCGGTTAGCTACCGGAAAGGACCACCAGTGCTAGCATTTGGCTGGGTATGTCATGCATTTGCATCTATATAAATGTATTCACGACATGCGATACTTGAGCATACCATGCATTTTTTTTATCACTAGGAGGTACCTTATTGGCCAAAGGCTACTTGAGTTTTGGTTATAGGTGGTATTTCTATTAACCTTTTTACTATGGTTATCTATGATTTTACTTCCTGCCTTATATACCAGTACATGTTTATTCGTACTGACGTCCCTTCGCCTGGGGATGCTGCATTTTATTTCGTGCGTGCAGGTTCAGGTAGGGGTTCTGATTTACCCCTCCACTAGGAGCCCCATTCACCTATGAGTTGGTAAGCTCCACTTCTTCCTGGAGCTTTCACAGGTTATTTACTTTTTTTTGTACAGTTGGGCATGTCGGGGCCCTATCCCCACAGTGTTAGTGATTCTCGTAGAGGCCATTGTGGACACGTTATTGTGGGCTAGTCTTTTTGTGTCTTTCAGTCTTCAGTCATCAGTTTGGAATGTATGTATAGTGTGTCCCTGTACCTCTATTGTTGCAGCCTTGTCGGCGAATGAGTACTATATCGTTTTGGTTTACCTATCTTGATGTACTTGAGTTACCGTTGACCAGGTCATGATGTAAAATTCCCAGGCTTAGTCTTTTGGATGTCATGCTACCCGATTTTCTTCTGGTTCCTAGTTTAGTTAACTAGCATGTTTAGTGGCTAACTCAGCCAATAACGGTATCGGGTGCCAGTCGCGCCTCCCCTCTCTTTGGGGCGTGACAAATATGGCCTTCGTAAGTTTAAATAAACTATGAAGATGCAAAATGTCTTCTTTCAATAGGTTGATTAATGTGAACAAAGGGCAAAATAGTAATGTTATTGATGTTGTAGAGCTAACCGTGAAGGATTATAGATCTTATGTGTTTGAGGTTTTGTGTCTTTTGGTTTGAGTCATCTAGATAGAGAATCCACTCATTATTAATGCCTTTTGATATGATATATAATTTGTTCAAAATGAATTTCATGTGTGATCCGAAGAAAGGACAAATTTTGTAACGCAATGTGCTGAATTAGGGGTGTGCATCAGTCGGTTCGGTTCGATTTTATACGTTATGAGTTCGATTTATCGGTTATCGATTCTTAAATATACTAAATCAATAACAAACCAATAAAATAATTACTATCGATTTTCAATTTATCAGTTTTAAGTTCTTAATGGTTTGGTTTTTGGTTTACTTAATAAGGATGATGATGAGAATTTGCATTAATAAAAACAGATGAAGTACCAAAGAGTAAAGATTAAAGGCTAAATACTAGAGTAGGTGACTAATCACTTAAGTACGATAAAAAGTAAAATAGGTAAAGTACTATTATAGTGTCCTATTACTATTAAATTACTAATATTTAATATTCACGAAGGGGTAAAATATTATAATCTTATTGGGTTACCGGTTTATCAAATAACTCAATAGCAAAAATCGATATCAAACCGATAACCCAATAAATTTTATTTTCAAAACCATGAAAAACTCGATAACCTAATAACCCAATGACACTAAATTAATAACATTTTTATCGGTCGATTTGATTTTGGCACACCCCTATACCGAATGACCTTATAATGTAATAAATGACTTATCTTTTTGCGTAGGCTATTTTTTTATAAGAAATATAACCTAATTGACATCTTATCAAAGTTTCCCTTTTTTAGTGAACATATCAAATCCAAGTATAACAAGTACAAGTGATCGGGGTAGTATCGGACCTATTGCAATATTTATCCAAGTTATATTAGTACTCACTTTAGTCATTGTTACTTGTCTATTATTTTAAAAATAAATTTATATTTTCACTTTTAACATATCAAAGAAAGGATTATTATATTTTCTCTGTCTTACTCTTAGCATCAATATTAAATACCAATTAAGAAGTGGTGTGCTAAAATAGTCATATCGATTATTATTTTTTAGAAAAGGGGCTTGATATACACGTCAACTTTGTCATTTAGAGGTAATATACCCCTTGTTACAAGAATAACTCACATATACTATCACTTTGATTCTATAAAAATGGCTCACGTATACCCCTACCATTACAAAAATAGCTCACATATATCCTCACCATTACAAAGAGACTTATATATACCCTTTTAGGAGACGGAAGTGAAAAAATTAATTTTATTTTTTATTTTAGAAAAAATCATATGGGGGTATATATGATCTTTTTCACATATTAAATTTTTTGACTTGATTAACTATCACTACTTGAGTTTCTTATTCTCAATTTTTTTCATTTTTTCTTGTAAAAATATGAGGGAAAAAAGTGTGGATGAAGAAAGAGAAAAAAAGTAAGAATTTTTTTTTTAAACCAATTATTTTCTGGATACATTGTAATTTAGATTTTGTATTTGTAAAAAAATTGAGGCATATATAATAAATTTTACGAGGAAGTTAGAAAAAAAGACTTTGACTATCAAAATAACAAATTTAAACTAACTGTTGAATAAAAAAAATCTAACATAAATATGTGTGAGAAGTATCAGATATATCCTTAAATGAATATTTTACTTTACTACTTTTATATAGGAAAATAATTCAACAACTTCAGATCGTGCTGCTTGCTTGAGCAGCTACTGATTGCCATGCCCACTCCACCTGTTAAAAGCAGTAGCTGATCTTTGACGTGTCTACTTTTATTCGTTTTCGTATTTTCTTCATTTTGATTTATTTTTTATTTTTTAGAATATGCAATTTTTAAAGAATTATGTAAAAATATTATAAATCATAATTAGTAAGTATAAAAAAGTACTATAAATTACAATATTAGCAACTTTAATTCGAATGGAGGAAGTAGCATATATTATTTGAAATGATATAAAAGGTGCAATCAATCATAATAATTACTAGCTTAAAAATTTAAAAGGCATATAAAAATATTTGAATAGCTCTTGAATTTTATCAGTGTTACATAAATTGGGATAAAGATTGTAATATATAATATTTGAAATTTATGTAAACGGGTATTATAAATCATAATAATTAATAATTTAAAATATTTAAGATAGAAATAAAATTTCGATTAACTTTCAAAAACTTTTATGTGCGACATAAATCAGAACAAAATAAGGAACAAATAATATTTAAAAATGACATAAAACATATTATAAGATATAAAAGATACATACTAATTATACAATTTAGCTTACGTAAACATGAGTTATATACTGATTATACATTACGACCAAAACGCGTTAAATAATAATTCCGCATGACTATTTATTGTAATAAATGACTTTTTTTAAGTGGACTATCTTTTGTATAAGAAATATAACCTAGTGGATATTTTGTCTAATTTGTCCCTTTTTAAAAAAAAAAGAAAAGAAAAACTAAGCATATGCCCTTTTGAACCAAACTACTTATATTCATATACCCCAGTATATTTTAGGCTCCTTTACTATTAAAATTTGCCCTCCTACTATTAAAATTCGCATGTTATCGTCATGCGTCAGCACACATCTTGTATCATATATCAATAGGGTATACATATACCAGCATGGTATCACAAAGGATTAAGCCCAGTCCTATATAATATCGATATGGTATCAATATACCGATAGAGTATCACAAAGAATATATTTTTTATTAATTTAGAATTTAATAAATAAGTTTGTAACTTTAATAATTTTCTTTTAATTATGTTAGTTATTAAAAAAAGTGCTCAAAAATTATATGATACCGATAGGGCATCAATATACTGATGGAGTATCACGAGAATATATTTTCTACTAATTTAGAGTTTAATCAATAATTTTCTAATCTTATACGATACCGATATGGTATATGATATCGATATGGTATCAATATACCGATAGAGTATCATAAAGAATATATTTTCTATTAATTTATAATTTAATAAATAAGTTTGTAACTTTAATAATTTTCTCTCGATTATGTTATTTATTAAAAAAAGTACACAAAATTATATGATACTGATAGGGTATCAATATACTGATCAAGTATCACGAGAATATATTTTCTACTAATTTAAAGTTTAATTAATTATTTTCTAATCTTATACATTACCGATATGTTATGAATATACTAATGAAGTATCACAACATATATATTTTCTACTAATTTAGATTTTAATAATATTTTTATTTGTTTCCTATTTCTTTTTCTAAAAAAACATAATCCTATATGATACCAATTGGGTATCAATATACCACCTGAGTATCACAAAGGATTGAACTCATTCTATATGATATCATTATAATGTATATATATCACCGGAATATTACAGAGGATTATTTCATAGTATTCATGCTGATATTAGCATGACATCAACATAACGTCAGGCAAAATAAAAAGAAAAAAGTGGAGTAAAAAGGTAAATAATTTGAGCCATAGATTTATTAAAGTAAATAATTTGAATTGAGTCTAGTAAAAAAAACTTAATTTAACATTATGTATATTTAAGGAAATTAATTTAACATTAGGTCTACTTTATGTATCTATTCTACCAACAAAACTTTTTCTACTTCCTTTGTCGGTGTGCTGCCATGGAGCTCAAATGGCGATTCACTAACTTTTGATTCTTTGTTTGTTGGTGTGCCGCCATTCATCAGACCCCCATGGTATAATTCCACTGTTTGTTTGTTTTTCCCCATAGCTAAGAATTGTTCATCCACTCTTTCTTTGTTCTTCCCTATAGCTAAGAATTGTTCATCTGTTTGGAGATGTGTATGACCTGAATCAGTGTTGAGTTTGAATTATAAGATATCTAGTAAAATTATGTAAAAACTGATAATTAACGTTTCATCAAATTGAATTTGTTTGCTTTAGATGATATAACTTTTTCTGTTCATCCATGTAACGCCCGTGAAATTACCGAAATACCCCTCAAGGAGAGGTGTGCGAGAAACGTGCCTTCCGATGCTCGGATCGGAAATCCGAGAGCGGATTCATGATCAGCACTGAAAATGGAGTGGGGGAAAGGTCTCGGTCGAATTTTAGAGCAACCCAGTCAAAAGATAATTTTTCGTTCCAAAACGAAAAACAGTGAGCCTCCGCGACGGAACCGCGACGCGGACTGGTCGCGGAGACACACTTATCTTTTCCTGAAAATTTTGACGGAGTTGAATTTCCGAAAATACACTGTCCGTGACCAGTCCGCGTCGCGGACTGTGTTATTTCAGGACGGGATTTAATTTCTTAAAATTTCCAAGGGCATTATGGTCCAATCCCACCTATCCTAAACGTACCCCTATGACCTATATAGGTCGGTTTTCACGAAAAAGGGTTGAAAAACCCCATTGAAGAAGTCTTCCTAAGGTTCTTAAGGCTAGGGCTTGAAGGAGGTTGAAGAGAGCAAGAGGAAAGAAGGTGCTTTAGTGTGGCTATCTTCTTTCAGGTATGTAAGGCTAAACTTAAAACATGGGAATGTCCTCCCATGTGCCCCATGAGTAAGGTATTAAAGTCTAATGGTGAATGATATTAGGGTAATGAAGTGAAACATGTTAATTCATGTAATGTAATGAACAAATGCCATTATTTTATGCATAAACCTACATATTTTCCTGCATTGATGATGACCCTCATAAAAACCCTCATGCATCCTTTTTAAACTATTTTCTTGAAAAGCATTTAGTTAAAAACCCCATACCTATTGTATATGTATCCTAGAAAAGCATGCATGATGAACATGGGTGTGTGTGTAGAGTCTAGAGTAATGATAAATTAATGAATGATGAATGTTGAGAATGTGAGTGTGGGATTGTCTCTAAGTTGAGAGTCAAAGTTCCTAAACGAGTGTCCCTAAAGTCAATGATGTTGATGTTAATGAGATGGAATGACAATGATGTTAATGTTGATGTAAAGGAGATGCTAATGACAATGTAATGTGCCCCTATGGGACAAATGAATGTTGATGCCAATGATAATGTAGTATGCCCCTATGGGGACTAATGATGATGAAATGCGTCCTTATGGGACTAATGAATGTTAATGTTTTATGAGCATGTCGAGTTCTGGGAGGAGTATTGAGCACCGAAATGGATAAAAGTGAGTCCCACTTGAGTCCATTGACTACGTGGCCCGCGTAGGAAGAGAGGATTGAACCGCAATGCGGATGGCTCCTATCTTGTCCCAAATGAGGACTAATGTTATGTTTTATGGATCCACTAATGTAATGTCCTTTACCCTGGGCAGGGTAATGGATGGATGTGGCAACGGCATCGCTTCGTTGTATCATCACTGGCTCATAAGTGATGGTTGTCGGTTAAAGAAACTCCCAGTTAGGCTTCCCAGAAAAGGTTTCCCTAATAGTAATCTAATGTAAAGGCCAAATGTTAATGTAAAGGTCAATGTTAATGTAAAGGTCAATGTTAATGTAAAGGTCAATGTTAATGTTTCCCTGATATAAATGTTAAGGTCTCATGATGATGTACGTTATGTTCGTATATTCCTAACAATGTGTTTTCAGCTATTTTACATGCCAGTACATTCCACGTACTGACGCCATTTGGCGCTGCATCGTTTCATGATGCAGATACAGGAGCTAGAGGACTTCAGCATCCGCCCCGTTGAGGTCAAGTGTTTCCAAGTTCTGACTGTGGTGAGCCTCCTTGTTTCCGGAGGAAACCTTTATTTATGAATGTTATCCTGTTCTTTGAGTCGAGTAGCCATGGTATGTCATGGTCCTCTTCCTAGACGTTTTAAGGAATGTTAGAGGCTTTGTAGACATAATGATGTAGTCAAGGTGAATGTTTTGACAACTGAGCAATAATTCCTTGCTTAGTTTTGATGATCAAGTTGAGGTTTGGCCATTGGCCCACTATTTTAAAGTATTGTTTACTATTTCCTTCCTCAATGTCTATAATGAATGATGTGATGAAGCTAAGTGGTTCGCTTGGGGGCTAGCAATAGTCTCTAAGTGCCGGCCACGCCTAGGGTACCCTCCCGGGGCGTGACAAACTTGGTATCAGAGCACAGAGTTCAAGAGTTCTAGGGAGTCTACGAAGCCGTGTCTAGTAGAGTCTCGTTTATGCGTGTGTTGTGCACCACACTTCATAAACAGGATGCTACAGGGCATTAGGAAATGGTTCCACTTCTTTGATGTTCTGAGTCGTGCGCTAGAGCTTGACTTTAAGCAAACCTCTTTAACTCGTGCGTTACGCGTTTGCAGATAATGCCTCCAAAACGCACTGCTGCCCAAAGAGATGGCTCTGTCCCAAGTACTGAGAACCCCTTGCCAGAACGTGAGGTAAGGAGACGGGGACGACCAGCTAGAGCTGCTGAGGCTCCACCAGCACCCCCAGCACAGTCAGCCCCCACTTCAGAGGCAGACTTCAGGGGAGCCATTGCCATGCTCACCAAGTTGGTGGCCTCGCAAAGTGGCAGTCGTGGTCCCCAGGCCCCGAGCCCTAGTTCCCAAGAGCCGACTGCTGCTTCCAGGCTCAGAGATTTTTTGAGGATGAATCCGCCAGTCTATACGGGTTCTAAGGTTGAGGAGGATCCGCAAAACTTTATTGATGAAATGCGCAAGATCCTAAGGGCAATGCATGCAAGTGAGATTGAAGGAGTGGAGTTGGTCTCATATCAACTTAAGGATGTGGCCAACATTTGGTACAACCAATGGGAGGATGTCAGAGGTGAAAGTGCTGAACCAGCCGAGTGGGAAGAGTTCGAGAGTGCTTTTCTCGATCATTTCTTTCCCCAAGAGTTAAGGGAAGCCAAGGTTGAAGAGTTTGTGAACATAAAACAGGAGGGTATGACCGCCAAAGAGTATAGCCTAAAGTTCACCCAGCTGTCGAGGTATGCTCCGGAAATGGTTCTTGATATGAGGGCCAGGATGAGAAAATTTGTGTCTGGACTGGGCAGACATGTGAAGAGGGAGTGCAAGGCAGCATTGCTGATCCAGACATGGATATTTCCAAGCTGATGGTTTACGCTCAACAGACCGAAGAGGACAAGAAGTGGGACAGGGAGGAACAGCAGAGCAAGAAAGCCAAGGCTGCGGGCCAGGAACAAAACCAGCAAAAGGGGGACAAGGGCAGCAAGAACTTCTTTCAGAGGAAACCTCCTCGCCATGCAACACCGATGGTGAATGCACCTGTTCAGCAGCACAGGTATGACCAAAGGACCCAGGACCATCAGAATTTCAGAGCACAGGTATCTCAGTCCCAGGCCAGTGTCGCCCAGGGCCCCAGAGAAAAAGCAACTTGTGGCAGATGTGGCAAACAACATCTTGGTGCGTGCCGGGAAGGCACCAATTTATGCTATACGTGTGGACAGCCTGGCCATATCCAGATTGAATGTCCTATGAGGAGCCAGAGGGGAAACGACAGGGGTAATAGAGCCCAGTCATCTACAGCGCCCCCTGCGGGCAGTCAACAGAGGGCTACTGCTACGAATGCTGGAGGCGGAGCGAACCGCCTGTATGCTATGGGAAATCGGCAGGACCGAGAGGCTGCCCCAGATGTTGTAACGGGTATGCTTCAAATCTTCTCTTATAACTGTTACGCATTACTTGATTCGGGTGCCACCTTATCCTTTGTGACTCCCTATGTGGCTAATAAGTTCGAAGTTGCCCCAGAATGTCTACGTGAGCCATATTCCGTTTCAACTCCTACTGGAGAGTCTATTCTGGCAAAAAGGGTCTATAGAAACTGTGTAGTATCCATTTATTATAGGGATACATTGGCTGATTTGGTAGAATTAGAGATGGTGGATTTTGATGTGATCCTTGGGATGGATTGGCTTCACGCTTGCCATGCATCCATAGACTGTAGAACCCGAGTGGTTAAGTTTCAATTCCCACTTGAACCGGTCTTAGAATGGAAGGGAGGTTATGTTGCACCCAAGGGTATAATTATTTCTTACCTGAGGGCAAGGAAGTTGATCTCTAAGGGGTGTATCTACCACCTAGTAAGAGTTAACGCTGATAATGTTGAGACCCCTACTCTTGAGTCGGTCTCAGTTGTTAATGAGTTTCCTGAGGTGTCCCGGAGGATTTACCTGGAGTCCCTCCTGATAGGGAGATTGACTTCGGTATTGATGTACTCCCCGATACGCAGCCTATTTCAATTCCGCCATATAGGATGGCCCCCGCTGAACTGAAGGAGCTGAAAGAACAGTTGAAAGACCTGTTAGAGAAGGGTTTTATTAGACCTAGTGTTTCTCCGTGGGGTGCTCCAGTGTTGTTTGTGCGAAAGAAAGATGGGACGCTTCGAATGTGTATAGATTATAGGCAACTGAACAAGGTCACAGTCAAGAACAAATATCCTCTTCCTAGGATTGACGACTTGTTCGACCAACTTCAGGGTGCCTCATGTTTTTCAAAAATAGACCTCAGATCGGGTTACCATCAGTTAAAGGTGAGGGAGTGTGATATCCCAAAGACAGCTTTCAGGACAAGATATGGTCACTTTGAATTCTTAGTGATGTCCTTTGGGTTGACCAATGCACCAGCAGCCTTTATGGACTTGATGAACAGAGTATTTAGACCCTACTTGGATATGTTTGTAATCGTCTTCACTGATAATATTTTGATATATTCGAAGGATGAGGAAGAGCATACTAAACATCTCAGAGTTGTCCTTCAAACTCTTAAGGACCACGAGTTATATGCTAAGTTTTCCAAGTGTGAATTCTGGCTTAAGTCAGTGGCTTTCCTAGTCCATGTGGTTTCGGGTGATGGTATTCGAGTGGATGACCAGAAGATTGAGGCGGTGGCAAGCTGGCCAAGGCCAACCTCTCCAACAGACATAAGAAGCTTCTTGGGGTTGGCAGGTTACTACCGGAGGTTTGTGGAGGGATTTTCTTCCCTATCTGCACCATTGACCAAACTGACCCAGAAAAGGGCTAAGTTCCAATGGTCCGACGAATGTGAGAAAAGTTTCCAAGAGCTGAAGACCAGGTTAACCACTGCACCTGTTTTGACATTGCCTGACGGAACAGATGACTTCGTGGTATACTGTGACGCATCTAGAGTTGGGTTGGGGTGCGTGTTAATGCAAAGAGGAAAGGTGGTAGCCTATGCTTCCAGACAGCTTAAGGTTCATGAATGAAACTATCCTACCCATGATCTTGAGTTGGCAGCCGTTGTGTTCGCACTTAAAATCTGGCGCCACTACTTGTATGGAGTGCATGTGGATGTGTTCACAGACCATAAGAGCTTGTAGTATGTATTCAGCCAAAGAGAGCTCAATTTGCGACAGAGGAGATGGTTAGAGTTGCTCAAGGACTATGATATGAGCGTCATGTACCACCCAGGTAAGGCTAACGTTGTTGCTGATGCTCTTAGCAGGTTGTCTATGGGTAGCACGGCCCATGTTGATGAAGAAAAGAAAGAACTGGTGAGAGAGGTGCACAGGTTGGCCCGATTGGGGGTCCAACTTGAAGAGAATGATGAAGGAGGAGTTAGTGTTCAAAATGGGTCTTCATCATCCCTGGTGACTGATGTTAAAGAGAAGCAGGATCGAGATCCCATTATACTCCAACTAAAAGAAGATGTTCAGAAGCAAAAAGTGATGGCCTTTTCCAAAGGGGGAGATGGGGTACTGAGGTACCAGAACAGATTATGTGTCCCTAATGTTGATGGTGTTCGAGAAAGGATTTTGGCTGAGGCCCATAATGCTAAGTACTCCATCCATCCAGGTTCCACCAAGATGTATCACGACTTGAAAGAAGTCTATTGGTGGAGTGGAATGAAGAGGGACATCGCAGAATTCGTTTCCAGATGCCCCAACTGCCAGCAAGTCAAGGTTGAGCACCAAAGGCCAAGTGGTCTGGCTCAGAATTTTGAAATTACAGAATGGAAGTGGGAGATGGTGAACATGGACTTTGTCACGGGCTTACCGAAATCCCGGAGGCAACATGACTCCATATGGGTGATTGTAGACAGAATGACGAAATCAACACATTTCTTAGCAGTCAAGACGACTAACACTGCCGAAGATTATGCCAAAATATATATTCAGGAGATAGTGAGATTGCAGGGAGTTCCCTTGTCTATTGTTTCAGACAGAGGAGCCCAATTTACCTCTCACTTCTGGAAGTCGTTCCAGAAAGGGCTGGGTACTAAGGTGAACTTGAGCACGGCCTTTCATCCACAGACGGATGGCCAGGCAGAACGCACCATCCAGACGTTGGAAGACATGTTGAGAGCATGCGTTCTTGACTTCAAAGGAAATTGGGACGACCATTTACCCTTGATTGAATTCGCATACAACAACAGTTATCATGCGAGTATCCGAATGGCCCCTTATGAGGCCTTATATGGGAGAAGATGTAGATCGCCCATTGGGTGGTTCGAGGTTGGAGAGGCCGAGCTGATTGGGCCAGACCTTGTCCACCAGTCCATGGAAAAGGTGAAGACTATACGAGAAAGGTTAAAGGCAGCCCAGAGCCGTCAAAAGTCGTACACAGATATAAGGAGCTGATTTGGTGAGCCTCCCCTACTCCGGAGGATCCACTACTTTTATTTCATCATGCTTTAGAGTTAGATTTGACTATTCTTATATTTTGATTTGGGTAGGCATGGATCTGTCATTGGCACCACATGATTAGTGATAGAGGCTTCATAGATGATGGTCGAGCATTGATGTTGAGATTATGAGCTAGTTCTTTCTACTAGCCTTCCTTTTTTATATATATATTCTTTTGGAGACTTTAGATGAGATGTGCCCATTTACTTACATACATTTTCCGTTATCCATTAGAGTGTATTTGATTGAATGATGTGATGAGGCTAAGTGGTTAGCTTGGGGACTAGCAACAGTCTCTGAGTGCCGGCCACGCCAAGGGTATCCTCCCAGGGCGTGACAAACACCACTTCAGGGGAGATTATTTTTTTGATGACAACAGGAACTCGCACCATTTGGATGCACATATGGTAAACCCCCGCTCCTATGGAATAGCTCGTAAACCACATGGGAAATTGTTTTGCTTTCACATTGTTATTCGACTTTATATTTATTAATAAATCAAATTTGTAGTTGTATGTTTTAGCTTCTCTCATATTGTAAAAATTGAGTTGATATATGTCTTGATCAACTCTTGGTTGAAAATCGAGTCATGACAATCATATATATTAATTTCCATGTTTACACTATAAATGTTACATACGTATTTTAATAATATGACATTTACTTTTGCTTTTGTTCATTGATCATCACTACGACTCAAAATGGTCATTATATATGGTTCCTTCTTAGTATTGTTGATTTAATTACACTTGTAGGCACAAGAAGTGAAATGCCTCATTGAAATTTCTTGTTCACTCAAATTTCAATTAGATTTTTTATTGGCCTACGGAAAACATTATGGTGTGCATGATTTAGTGGGCATTTTTACCGGATAATTGAAGTCTAATTTAGTGTTAAAAGAGAAAGAAAAGTAAATATTCAGTAGTATCAAGCAATAGCCATGAAAACTCATACATCTAACTTTGGAAGGAGGATGACCTGGATACAGTTATTGAATATCCCAAGTGCAAGTTCCAGAGCACCTAAGATGTCAAAAACTTACCCTAAATTGCAAAGGAGGAGAAAACACTAATAATTATATGGAACAGAACCTGGATTCCAATTGAGTGATGCAAATTCTTCAAGTAAAAGAGATCTTCCATATATACATATATTCGTATATGTAGAATAATCAAAGACAAACTTCTCTGCTTTTTGAAGCATAATGAAAGGGGTAATCGAGTTTCGAGGACACAAAAAAGATCAGTGAAGCAATTCCTCAGACCATAAAAACATTCACACTCTACATCTCGTTAAGTTGTAGAACTGAAAAATTTTAGAAAATAAGCAATGTATGGCTCCCATATAACCTACAATTTCTTCTTTCCCATACCCGAAAGCTTAAGATGGTTGATACGCCCAAATTTACACTCCCAAAAAGAATAGTAAAGCGGTCGTTGGTCAAATATAGAACTCTACAAGAGTTGACGTCGATCCCATGGGGAACGCGTGAGAATAAATCTATTAGTACCCCTTTTCAGATGTAATTCTATTCCCAAAATAAAAAATGCATGAAATGAATGGGGGGTTTTTGATGTTTCAAACTAAATTCCTAAAGTAAAGTAACTAACGTGTACGATGACTACTGGACTTCTAATAATGGATGAGAAGTTAGGGTTGTGTTCCCCATGACATCTAATACGATAGCCAAATTTGTGTGGTAAACCCATTCATGATTACGTCATTCATGATTATGTATACAAGATCAAACAAGTTATAGCACACCTAGTTCACATTCCGGACCTTCTTAGATGTATCACTCATCGCCTTCCGGTCACAGAATGGGTACAATTTTAACCCCTGTTCTAGATCTCAGAATACTCTCACCTAGTGCTCTCAAGTACTTAGACTAGGTTACAAACTCCGAATTTCTGTTGTAGAATTCTTTTCCTAATCACTATATCCCTCCCAGAAATGTAACAAATACAGGCTTACCCTAAAGCGTCGACTTATTAAGGAAGAAGTTAAAGCAAAAAATGCTACAATGTATACGATAATCAATCCTAAGGTTCGCCCCCAAATTTGTTATCTTACTTATTTGTCATGGTTCCACAATCCTAGTTGTGGGTTTACCCTAGCATATTCAAAATAAATCGGCCACAACAATATAAAGAAATTATGATAAAGAACTTACTATAGATAATGTAATGAATCCACGTGTTACAATCTCTAAAGAGATGATTCAAATCCAATAACTCAATGTAAATTAGTGCAAAATAGTGTTTTCCTCTTGTTTACTATCTCCAACCGTCCAATGATAATGAAAACGGAATAAAAATAAAATATATATATATATATATATATATATATATATATATATATATATATATATATATATATATATATATATATATATATATATACAAGAAAAACCTACCCAACTTAAAATAGGAAAATAGATGTCAGCTTGGGTATTGGTCACTACACGGACTGTGAGGGTCCAAACGAACCGTGAAACAGTCCGTGAGCCCCTAATTGCGTTGTGTCCCCACGTGCGTTGGCACGTCCTGTGGGAGGGTTCACGATTCGTGAAACGGCCCATGACTCTTGCCTTAATGATTTTCACGCAAGCACTTTGGCCTTTCAGCTTCACGGCACATATCACGATCCGTGATTAGTCACACGGCCCGTGACGAGCCCCGTCTCTCTCCACTTGTATGATTTTTGTTATTTTTGATGATGACTCTTCAACTTACGTCACTTTCACGATGGAGGGCACAGTCCTTGTCAATTCCCACGTCCCATGAAAAGGGATCGTGAGAGTTGCCTTGGCTTCTTTACTCCATCCTCACTTAAGCAAACTAAGTGTGGGCCTTCGTTGCACCACACAGTCCGTTTCGTGTTACACGGGCCATGCGGACGCTCGTGCTCCTCCACTTAGCTCCATTCTTGACTCCTTCGCTCTGCCAGTCCCACGTGGCCTCTCACGGTCCGTGTAATGTTGCACGAGTCGTAGAGGTCTCCGTATGGTGACCCTTGTGCTTTTTTCCTGAATCATTTTCTTGTACTTTGCCCCTTACTCCATGCCTCCACCATGCTCTTGAAACATAATAAAAACACACACATCAAACTAACAGATTTGCTTAAGAACGCGCAAAAATCATATGTTTAAAGCGTTACAAGAGTCGTATTTCCACGACTCATCAACGGTCCATAAGAGTGGCAGTAACTTCAAGTCCTCAAGGAATTTTCCCTAATGGGAATCAAGTTTACTACCATCTCAACAAGTAGTATCTGATAAGATTATCCTTATGCCACAACTCGCAACTATGTATGAACAGAACTCTTTCCATAGTAGGTCATACATTCTAAAGTGTCCTATTCATTTTTTTAGTGATACTAATGGCGTCCCAAGAGCTTGCATCCACCCAAACTAATTTTTTGGGCAAACCTGTCCATGCCATCGAAGGAACTTCTTAAAACCCATATGAAAAGTCTAACTTGCTGTTATCAAACAAGTCACGAGGTAAACAGGGAGCAATATTCAACACAATGTTGTAAGTGTGGAAACAAAAGGCTATAGCACGTACTGACAAGGTAATGCTGTCCGCATGGCTAGACCAGATAGGTGCAACAGTTGATGCAACTAGAACTCTAACCTAAAACCTCTAAGTTGTTACTCCTATGCCTTAGAAACTAGGTCGTCTCCTGAAGAACCAACATTATTAACTACATGTATTATATATGTCGTAAATGGATTCATCATTCAACTCTCATTCGTAGCCTCGAGACTCATATGTCCCAAAATGGTAAAACCATCAAACCTAAGAAATAGGCTACATCAATTGCATAGAAGTATAAAATTTAATAAATTTCTCTATGATAGCTTTCAGATATTGAAAGTGTAACGAAAATTCATTTTGAAAGATAATATCAACTCTAGATACATCAATATCATTTTTGTTAAAATAGAGTATATGATAGAAAATGAAATTTATGAAGAATCTAGGTTTAAGAAGAGGACAAATCAAACCAAGTAATGAATACTAAGGATGTTAGTGAATACTTAACCTTTAGACAATATTTATACCAAGTGCTTCAATAGGTAGATAACTCACTTTTCCAGGGTTGTACCTCATCAATACAATGCCCACCACTAATCTTACTTTGTTTCTTCGGTGGCATAGTACTCCGACAATTCTTTGCACAGTCATGTAACTTGGATCCCTCTGCTCATTTCCTGATACACGTGATGAAGATATTACCCCCTTTCCAATATCACATTCTTCATAATACCAAAGCACACAATATTTGAAAGGAGAGAAAAGCAGAATTGCTTAAAACAGGAAAAATGACTATATATGCATAAAAGATACCGGCTATATTTAAGAGAAATAACTGCCACAACATGCTAATGAAAGAATAAATGTATCTTCTTTAGGTGGAACCTAATCTCCAATACCACTGAGTTGTACTTAATCTTTTACTATTTATGCTGCTATTTAACCCTAAATCTTTTGGACAGGAAAGAAGACAACCTGTTGTATGTAGAGCATAAACCTTGATGTACAAAATAATCCTCTCCAGTCAATTTGTCCATTCATTGCAGCAAAGGGAACAAATTCCAACTTAATTGGATTGTCACGCCCCGGGAGGGTACCCTAGGCGTGGCCGGCACTCAGAGACTATTGCTAGCCCCCAAGCGAACCACTTAGCTTCATCACATCATTCATTATAGACATTGCGGAAGAAAATAGTAAACAATACTTTAAAATAGTGGGCCAATGGCCAAACCTCAATTTGATCATCAAAACTAAGCAAGGAATTATTGCTCAGTTGTCAAAACATTCACCTTGACTACATCATTATGTCTACAAAGCCTCTAACATTCCTTAAAACGTCTAGGAAGAGGACCATGACATACCATGGCTACTCGACTCAAAGAACAGGATAACATTCATAAATAAAGGTTTCCTCTGGAAACAAGGAGGCTCACCACAGTCAGAACTTGGAAACACTTGACCTCAACGGGGCGGCTGCTGAAGTCCTCTAGCTCCTGTATCTGCATCATGAAACGATGCAGCGCCAAATGGCGTCAGTACGTGGAATGTACTGGCATGTAAAATAGCTGAAAACACATTGTTAGGAATATACGAACATAACGTACATCATCATGAGACCTTAACATTTATATCAGGGAAACATTAACATTGACCTTTACATTAACATTGACCTTTACATTAACATTGACCTTTACATTAACATTTGGCCTTTACATTAGAGTACTATTAGGGAAACCTTTTCTGGGAAGCCTAACTGGGAGTTTCTTTAACCGACAACCATCACTTATGAGCCAGTGATGATACAACGAAGCGATGCCGTTGCCACATCCATCCATTACCCTGCCCAGGGTAAAGGACATTACATTAGTGGATCCATAAAACATAACATTAGTCCTCATTTGGGACAAAACAGGAGCCATCCGCATTGCGGTTCAATCCTCTCTTCCTACGCGGGCCACGTAGTTAATGGACTCAAGTGGGACTCACTTTTATCCATTTTGGTGCTCAATACTCCTCCCAGAACTCGACATGCTCATAAAACATTAACATTCATTAGTCCCATAAGGACGCATTTCATCATCATTAGTCCCCATAGGGGCATACTACATTATCATTGGCATCAACATTCATTTGTCCCATAGGGGAACATTACATTGTCATTAGCATCTCTTTTACATCAACATTAACATCATTGTCATTCCATCTCATTAACATCAACATCTTTGACTTTAGGGACACTCGTTTAGGAACTTTGACTCTCAACTTAGAGAAAATCCCACACTCACATTCTCAACATTCATCATTCATTAATTTATCATTACTCTAGACTCTACACACACACCCATGTTCATCATTCATGCTTTTCTAGGATACATATACAATAGGTATGGGGTTTTTAACTAGATGCTTTTCAAGAAAATAGTTTAAAAAGGATGCATGAGGGTTTTTATGAGGGTCATCATCAATGCAGGAAAATATGTAGGTTTATGCATAAAATAATGGTATTTGTTCATTACATTACATGAATTAACATGTTTCACTTCATTACCCTAACATCATTCACCATTAGACTTTAATACCTTACTCATGGGGCACATGGGAGGATATTCCCATGTTTTAAGTTTAGCCTTACATACCTGAAAGAAGATAGTCACACTAAAGCACCTTCTTTCCTCTTGCTCTCTTCAACCTCCTTCAAGCCCTAGCCTTAAGAACCTTAGGAAGACTTCTTCAATGGGGTTTTTCAACCCTTTTTTGTGAAAACCGACCTATATAGGTCATAGGGGTACGTTTAGGATAGGTTGGATTGGACCATAATGCCCTTGGAAATTTTAAGAAATTAAATCCCGTTCTGAAATAACACAGTCCGCGATGCGGACTGGTCGCGGACAGTGTATTTTCGGAAATTCAACTCCGTCGAAATTTTCAGGAAAAGATAAGTGTGTCTCCGCGACCAGTCCGCGTCGCGGAGACTCACTGTTTTCGTTTTGGAATGAAAAATTATCTTTTGACTCGGTTGCTCTAAAATTCGACCGAGACCTTTCCCCCACTCCATTTTCAGTGCTGATCATGAATCCGCTCTCGGATTTCCGATCCGAGCATCGGAAGGGACGTTTCTCGCACACCTCTCCTTGAGGGGTATTTCGGTAATTTCGCGGGCGTTACATTATCTCCCCCTTGGGATCATTCGTCCTCGAATGATAAGTAGGGAAGTATTTTAGCACTAATAGGCTCACGACTCAACTCAATATTACTTTGATAACCTACTACCTTCATCTTTCATTGGTCTTTAAGCTCATTTATTCAACATTAACAATTTCACAGGGAATTCATGTAATATACATTAATTTACATTAAGTAGAGTCATTACCTTCGATGCTTCCATCGACCTCGGGCACGAACAAGTGCGGGTACTTTGCTTTCATCTCCTCCTCAGCTTCCCATGTGGATCCTTCAATGAATTGATTTCTCCACAGTACCTTAACAGAAGCTATCTCCTTGTTCCTTAGTCTGCGAACCTGTCGATCAAGGATTTGGACTGGGGTTTCCTCATAGGACAGGCTGTCCTTGATTCCTGTTCTCTCTACATGCACTACCAAGGCAGGATCCCCTAAACATTTCTTCAACATTGAGACGTGGAACACTGGATGAATCCCATCTAATTCAGAGGGTAGTTCCAGCTCATAAGCAACCTTTCCAATCCTTCGCACAATTTGGTAGGGACCAATATAGCGAGGACCCAACTTCCCTTTCTTCCCAAACCTCGTGACACCTTTCATAGGTGATACCTTCAGATAAACCCAGTCATTCACCTCAAACTGTAAATCCCTTCTGCGGATCTCGGATCTTCAACGGAGCGCCTGTTGGCGATCTTTAGTACCTGCCTCTGCATCATAAAACGATGCAGTCCCGAGTGGACATCAGTACTTGGAATGTACTGGTATGTAAAATAGCTGAATGAAACAGAAATCGGTAGAAAATATGGAAACAACATCAACTCAAAATAAACATCAAATCACATCAAATAGTCAAATGTCTATCAATGAAAGAGTAAAGAGTAGACAAATGACACATCAATAACTCAGACTCATCAATAGTCTCAAACTCATCTCAAGGCTCAACTTAGAGGAGCTCACCTCCTTTTCTCAAAACTCATCTCAGAAGAGCTCACCCCCCTCTCATCTCATCTAGACGCGGAGTAAGGTAGGAAATTTATGGGATTTTCTCTTAACCGATAACAACCACTTATGACCCAGTGATTGTACAACATCTCGTCGGTGTTGCAATGGCCGTTCTGTACTTGCTAGGTAGAGAACGAATCAAAAGCCATGTCGGCTCACCCAATATGGAGTCAGAAAACCCAACAAGTCTGCTATTGCTTTCAGGGACATAAACTCAAGAGGAAAACCTCTTCTACGCTTGGCGACATAGTTTAATGGGTTCCAGTGGGACTCACTCTTGCCCATTTCGGTGCTCGATACTCCTCCTGACTCAATGCTCATAAAACCTCCATCTTAACCAATCTCATAGGGACTTTAACCTCGTCAACGATCGGTATCGCATAAGGACTTTAACCCTATCATCAGTCATTCTCATAGGGACTTTAACCCTCTCATCAGTCAATCTCATCAATGACTCAAGATTTAGAACAATTATTAAGAATCAAGTGATTCGACATATCGGTAGAGTTCATTTGTAGAGACTCATAAGACAATCAAACTCCATCAACTCATCTTCACAATCACAATCGCAGTCAACAATCACAATCTTAATTCAAGGCTCTAGGCTCAATCCTCAAGTTCATTATGCATGCTTTTTAAATTAATCATGTAGGGTTATGCAAATTCTCATGAAAGTATTCAATTTAAGAAAGCAATTAGTATGATGATCATCAACATAGAAAACATGAAATTTCAAATCAATTTTCAAGAAAAATCGTCAAGAAATCATGCATGTAGACTCTTCAATCATCAACTCATCTATGACCTCTATGGGGCACATGAGAGAACAATCTCATGTTTTTAGTTTAGTCTTACATACCTGTGATGCAACTAACAACCGAGTACGTCAAGGATCTCTTCTCGAATTTCCTCACACAAGTTCTTCTCTTCTCTCCTCAATCCCTAGCCTTGTTAGATTAGGGAATAGAACTTAGAACGGGGGTTTTAGACCCTTTTCAGGTCGAAACGTCATTATTAGTCGTGTTTTATAGTTTAGGAAGGGTGCGAAATTGACCGGAATGCCCTTCATAATTATTAAGAATTTTCCAGCTCGAAAAATACACAGTCCGCGATGCGGACTGGTCGCGAACTGCGTATTTTCGTAAAATAGTTTTTGTACGAGTTTCCTCCATCCCGTCGAAAATTTTGAAAAACACTAGGTAGACTGAGGATTCTCCAAGTTGCCATTTGGCCTATATAAACACATCCAAAGAGTGTCTTAACACCACAGCTCTCAACAAACTTTAAAAGTGTTCAAACATTGTTCTGTTTTTGAGGTCTTTATTATCGTTTCTCTTCCTTTTCTCCTCATTTGTGTTATAACTAAAAGGTCATGGATATTCGGATGCCTCGTATAATCAAGAAATCTTCCACAACTGGAGACGGTTCAAAGGGACACTTTGTTGTGTATGTCGGGGAGAAGCAGAAGAAGAGATATGTGATCCCCGTGTCATTCTTGAGTCAACCTTTATTTCAAGACTTACTCAGTCAAGCTAAGGAAGAATTCGGCTTCGAACATCCAATGGGTGGTGTCACAATTCTCTGCAGTGAGGATTTGTTCATTGATCTCACATCTCGCTTGCGGAAGTGAGAAGGAAACCAGTCCCCATTCTTTCCTTACTCAATTTTGTATAGTTTTAGGAAGCCAGGATCTCCACTATGTACAGTTGAAAGTTAGAAGAAACACTAGGTAGACTGAGGATACACTTAGCCTCTGTCGCGGAACGTCACTATTTTTTTATTTGGATCAAAAATTTATCTTTTGATCGGGTGCTCTAAAAATCGACCGAGACCATTTTTCCCACTCAATTTTTTATGCTGATCACGAATCCGGTCTCGGATTTGCCACATGAGCATCGGAAGATGTGTTACGAGCATACCCTCACTCTAGGGGTATTTTGGTAATTTTTACCGGGTGTCACAATGATACGTTGTCATGAGCAAAATTAAATAGACATGTACAAATTACTCAACTAGGACAAAGAGCAACACCGGAAATGCAAAAACATAAATCTAGAAAGGGGTTATGTTTGTTTTCTTGAGATAAATATGGATTTTGAACCAAAATTACTCATTTCATCCAAACATATATGGCATCAATATAGTTGCACCATCATACATAGCCAACCAACAAATTCACAAACTAGATTGCAAGTAGCAGCCGAAACGATTTCTGTTAAAGAGCTAAGTGCCTGTTTGGATTGGCTTATTTTAGGTGCATTTAAGCCAATATAACTTTTATATAGTTTTAAAGTGTTTTGGTAAAGTTAAAAAGTGCTTATGAACACTTATTTTTAAAGCAAAATAACAAAAATAAGTTAAAAGCCATAAGTTAGGATTCCTAACTTATGACATTTGGCTTATAAGTCATACGTCAAAAGTCAATTCAAGCGTCCTCTAAATCAAAGCCATTTCTAAAAGTAGTTGTCGAGACAACAGTGTCCAGCGCACTACATTTCTCCAGCTATCATGTCTATCTCCATATCAATCACTTTATTGTTTCCCCCTTTAGCACACTGCACATCCATTTGTGTCATTATGTTGTTGCCCCCTTCAACACATCCATCTGTGTCATGTCCCATGCCGTAAAATAATCTCCATAGGAAGTGCTTGTTGTTCCATCCTGCAAGGAAATCCACAAGGTGAAAAACAGCTCTACAATTATCGCATAGTTTATCTTCTATAGAGCATAACCATACATATGTATTACCAAAAAATTCATTGAAAATGAAAAAAGAATACATAGATTATTGATGTACATTGAAAATCACTACGCAGGGCTGTGGATGCAAGTATAAGCAGCTCAACATCATTTATAAGCATTCTCATCACCAAATCTTCCCTATGCATGAACTCTACCCGAGTAATGAACATATCAAACCTACATATAATGGCAAATGCAAATCAATTTCTAGTAAAAACATTTCTAGTAAGGGCTCACTTCTACTTTGCATCCCTTTCCCCTTTAATGATTGATATATAAGGAAGAAGTTGACCTTTCTTTCTCACTTGTAAAGAAATGTAGTCTATATCTTCTTTACCCGGAATATTATTGTTGAATAGACTTGCCCAGTTATTCACATGGGGAACAAGTTGAAATTTAAGAGTAGCAGGCAAAAGACGTGAGTACTCATACACCATATGTCTAACTTTTTTTTTTAGGATCAAAAGAAGTTAGACATGTGTATGAGTACTCAAGTCTTTTCCCTGCTACTCTTAAATTTCAACTAGTTTCCCGTGGTAATATCTGGGCAACTCTATTCAACAATCATATTCCGGGTAAATAAGATATAGGACTATATTTCCTTACATGCGAGAAAGAAAGGTCAACTTTTCTAAGGGCCAAAAAAGACTCGGGCATTCAGTGCAAAAAAAAAAAGAGAGAGAAACGTCAACTTTTACCTTATATATCTATCGGTAAACGGGAAAGGGATGCAAAGTAGAAGTGAACCCTTGCTCAGGAATGTTTTTAGTAGAAATTGATTTGCACACACCATATGTCTAACTTTGGAAGGAGAATGAGCCTGGATAGAATTATTGAACATCCTAGGTACAATTTCTGGAGCACCTAAGATATCAAAGCTTCCCGGAAATGCAAAGAGGAAGAGAGATTAATAAATTATAGGGACGTAAAAACTTCTACTTGTTGAATGGTGCCAATTCCTTATATATATATATATATATATATATACACACAAACACATATGTATATTTAGTCCACAGAATAATTACAATTTTGTTTAACCACAATCATATATATATGTATTACCAAAAAATTCATTGAAAATGAAAAAAAATATAGAGATTATCGACGTACTTTGACAATTATTGCGCAGGGTTGTGGATGCAAGTATAAGCAACTCAACATCATTTATAAGCATTCTCATCACCAAATCTTCCCTACGCATGAACTCTACCAGAGTAATGTACATATCAAACCTACATATAATGGCAAATGCAAATCAATTTCTAGTAAAACCATTTCTGGGCAAGGGCTCACTTCTACTTTGCATCCCTTTCCTTTTTATTGATAGATATATAAGGAAGAAGTTGACCTTTCTTTCTCACTTGTAAAGAAATATAGTTTGTATCTTCTTTACCCGGAATATGATTGTTGAATAGACTTGCCCAGGTATTCCCATGGGGAACTAGTTGAAATTTAAGAGTAGCAGACAAAAGATGTGAGTACTCATACACCATATGTCTTAACTTTTTTTTATTCTGAAAAAAAAGGTTAGACATATGGTGCAACTTTATTTTTTTTAAGAATCAAAAGAAGTTATACATATGGTATATGAGTACTCACGTCTTTTGCCTGCTACTCTTAAATTTCAACTAATTCCCGGTGGGAATATCTGGGCAAATCTATTCAACAATCATATTCCGGGTAAATAAGATATAGGACTATATTTTTTTACACGCGAGAAAGGAAGGTCAACTTTTAACTTATATATCTATCAGTAAAGGGGAAACGGATACAAAATAGAAGTGAGCCCTTGCTCAGGAATGTTTTTACTAGAAATTGATTAGCATACACCATATGTCTAACTTTGGAAGGAGGATGAGCCTGAATACAATTATTGAACATCCTAGGTACAATTTCTGGAGCACTTAAGATATCAAAACTTCCCAGAAATGCAAAGATTAAGAGAGATTAATATATTATAGGGACGAAAACTTGTTCCTGTTGAATGGTGCCAATTCCGTAAATAAAAGAAAGATCATCATCATTACATATATATATATATACACACGAGCATACGTATATGTAGTCCGCTGAATAGTTACTCCTATGTTTTAACCACTAGGTCATCTCCTTAGGGACAAACATCATGTTGTTAACTAAAAAGTATTATATATTTATCTTTACTTATCAATAGGAAAACTACAAAGAGGAGGTTAATGAGTCAACTGACTACTAGCAAAGATAGGTCATTCAAAAACAGGGATGAGCTGAATTTGAATTAGTAATAAATGTACACAATGAAGTGTATTTACTTCTAGGAATGATCTAGAGCAAGATCACAAGGGTGTTTCATAAGTGGATTCATCATTCCACTCGCTTTCACAGCATCAGGACTTCTAAACTTCAGAATGGTAGGACCATCAAGACTGAAAATGTAGGCTACATCAATAGGATGGGAGTATAGACTAAGTTGCTCGGACTCTTCTCTTTGGTGCCGCACCCATGTAGACATGATATGGGTGTGGGATCCGTGTCCGATTTGGTCAACCTGTTTCAAGTATTTGACCAAAATCGATGGAGAAAGTCGGGACAGCTTTAATGATTTGTGTAATCAGTACAAAAGCTAAGGTGAAATTGAAGAAAATGGAATGCTTTTTATATATTTTCCTTTAATCTCCTTCCGAGATTCTCCTCAAGTTCTCCATATAATATCTCATAATTTAGGTTTAATCACTCTACTTTTAGATATTTTAGTTGTATTTTAGGCAAATCTCCGCACCCGTATATATATATTGATCCATATCCCCAAATCTTAAAAATTAGATCACGAAGGATCCGACCTCTAGATTAGCACATGTATCGGCCAACCACACCCAAGTCCGAGCAACTTAGAGTATAGAAGTAAATGAATTCTGCTAGGAAAGATTTGCATATATTGATGGTGTAAGGGTGATCACTATTTTGAAAGATAATATCGACTCTAGACTTGATATATCAATGGCATTATTTTTAAAAAAATTAATAAGAGTATGTGATGGAAAATGAAAGTTTTGATGAATAAAAATATAAGAAGATAAATCTGAACAAGTAATGAATACCAGAGATATTGGTGACACTTAACCTTTATATGATTGTACTTGTTTTTGCTCTGTTAAGTTATTTTGATATTTGAAAATTTGTGATGTTTCATATATCCAGTTGATTTTAAAGAATACTACATTGTTCTCTTTTTAGGAAAAGAATTTGAAATTTGAGTTTTAGTTTTTGCTTAAATTCCCCCAAGTCGCAGTCGCCATGGATTTGGTTGATACAACTCTTGAAAAGACAGTTTTCTTCCCTTGACATCCTTATTTCTTTATGCTTGATGATAGACTGAGTGCTTCTTCAACAGGTATATAATTCATTTTTCCGGTCTATACCTCTTTTTCCCAGTTAATACAATGCCAACCAGGATACCTCATACGTTTCTTCGGTGGTAGAGTACTCTCAGAAATCTTTGCAGATGCATGTATCTTTGATCCCTCAGAGTACTCATTTTCTGATTCACGTAATGAAGAAATAATCCCCTTGCCTTTTTCACATTTTTCACAATGCCAATCCACTGGTGCAGCTACAAAATAGCCTAGAACACAATACCTGAAAGAATAGAAAAAACAGAACTTTTGAAAACAGGGGACGACTTCGTGTACATTAAAAATACAGACAGTATTTTTGAGATTTACAAAGACCATACAGGTACGGCGCAAGGTGATAAAGTAAGTACGGATCAGAGAGTCATGACTTCCAGCACGCCTGACTGATTGTCCACCCTTTCATGCTAAAAAGTGTGTGTATGTGAGAGAGGGAACTTACCGATGCACATCAGCATCTTTACAATGATGGCAGTTAATAATTGCTTTTTGGAAAGCTACATCACTGCAAACTTCACAAATCTTTTTCCGCAACTTCATATAGACAACTAAAGAAATTCAGAAGCTGACTATCTCTTGAACAGAATGAAGAATGAGGAGACAAAATGTCATCAGGTACACAATGCTATATCATAATCAACAAAATTAAGTTCTCGTCTTCTTTTAGATAACATGCTTATCTTTCATATAAGTCATCCTTTTACAGCAGAAGTACATCCATCGGTGCATTATCCAAACAAATTATTTTCCTAGAAAGCTAGTGTCTGTACAATCACAGTTTTTTCTTGCAATTGTAAATAAATGACAAGCAATTGATCTGCTTCTCTTTTGGTTATCAGATGACAGTTCATCTGTATACTTATTCTATTTACGTTTGTTGTTTTGTACTTTAATTTTATACCACTACACATAATCTACGCTGCTGCTCAACCTGAAATTTTAACAAATCGGTAAGTTGACTTTGGAATAAAATGTTCAAAAGACTTGCTAAATTTTAATTCCTATCGGTTAGTAGCCTAATATATACACAGGGTATTACTAGTAGAACAAGGTATAGGCAAACAGCTAGAACATTGGTATCTCATAGAAGAGAATATACTTCTTTGCTGCTATGAAGACTAGGCAATCCCAAAACCAAATTAGAAGGCTAAATGATACTACAGGAAGGTCTACCACTACTGCAGTGGGGATAGAGGAGGAGATACTTGCTTTCTATACACAACTGTTGGGCACAACACCTAATTTACCAGCTACCAGTCCCAAGGTGATGAAAGATGGTTATATACTTGCTAGAAGACAAAAGCTTGAACTCATAAGTCCTGTTACAAAGAGGAGGTGTATTTGGCTATGAAAAGCATAAATGATGATAAGGCTCCAGGATGTGATGTGTGATGCAGTGCTCTTTAAGAAGACGTGGCAGATTATTGGCGACCAAGTTACTGATGCTATAAGTTGTTTTTCTTGAAACAGGAGAAATGTATAAAGCCATCAATTGTGCTACTGTAAACATTGGTGCCCAGGGTGAAGAACCCATCCACAATTAAGTAATACAGACTTATTTCCTGTTGCACTATTTTATACAAAATAATTTCCAAAATTTTGACTACTCGGATGAAAGGTGTTGTGGAGCTGTTGGTTGATGTAAAGTAATCTGCTTTTGTCCTTGGCAAACAAATTTCTGATTATATTATCTTGGGCCATGAGTTGATTAAAGGTTATGGTAGGAAAGGAATCTCACTGAGGTGCATGCTAAAAGTGGATATGCAAATGGCATACGACTCAGTTGAATGGTCTTTTTTCTGACAGATACTATATGGCCTCCAATTTCCCACCAAGTTTATTACTTGGATCTTATTGGTTGATAGTGGTTGATCTTATTGGCATATGGGTTACATATTGGTTGATAAAAAGTGACACAAGAAGGATTCTTTAAATTCTAAGGTGATGCTCCTAAGCTTACCCATGGTTTTTCTGACTCGACTGTCTAGCTTATCAAGGAAGCAGAGGACAACAAAGCTCATCTTACCTCTCTCAAGTCAAACATGCAAGTCATGTAGGAAGCTATTAGGAAGATCTTACACTGAACAAGGACAACAACACCGATATAGGAAAACTCTGCCTTAAAGTAGATGGTCTAAAGAAGAATGGAGTTTGCACAACCAACAAACTTATCTAGCAAGTTCACTCCATGAAGGCTGGAACTGACTCCTCCAACAATGATCTTGATGTCTCTGTTCAAACCTCCAACCTGAACTTCTCTAAGAATGTTGAGTGTTCCTATGCTACTTTTCTGTAGGAACGTTCTCAACACTCTTAAGTATTTCCTTGATGATTGCTAACTCTTTGTTTAAGACAGTTCTTTTCGCTTAAAAACTCTTTTCAAGGAATATGTCCCTTTTTCTTTTTAAAGAGGCGAGAGCAGCTGATGAAAAAACGTTGTAATCATATTATTGATCATACATTGGTATATAAAGAATGTACAAGAAGATGATGACTTTTAACAAAGCCTAGATACAAGGAAAGAGTTACAACAAATTCCTAAAGATTAGGAACTAGGACAATTGAATTCTATAGTACTAAGGAGTCTTCTAATCATCCGTAGGAACTAGGACAATTGAATTCTATAGTACTAAGGAGTCTTCTAATCATCCGTTATTACGCCCCCTCAAGTTGGTGGTGTCAACAACACCCAACTTTGAGAAATGCTTGACAAAAGAAGCTCGTGGAAGAGGTTTGGTAAATATATCTGCTACCTGATCAGCTGAGTAAAGATGTTGAACTGCGATATGTTTGTTTTGAACTTGTTCACGAACAAAGTAAAAATCAATAGCAATATGCTTCATCCAACTGTGGAACACTGGGTTGGCGCAAAGGTATGTGGTGCTGACATTGTCACAAAATATCTGAGGAGTGTTGGAAATACGAAATCGGAGCTCATGGAGTAAGCTTGTCAGCCAATTTGTTTCAGAAACAGTAGCTGCAACGGCTCGGTATTCTGCCTCTTTGGAAGAGCGAGAGACAGATCTTTGCTTTTTAGAGGACCAGGATATTGGAGAGCTGCTAAAGTAAACAACATAACCTGTAGTGGAGGTTCGATCGAGAGGATCTCCAGCCCAGTCAGAATCTGAGTAAGCTACAAGACGATGATCATGTTCTTTGGCTATGCAGAGGCCAAATGAAGATGTTTGGTGAAGATGTAACGCCCGGTAAAATTACCAAAATACCCCTGGAGTGAGGGTATGCGCGTAACGCATCTTCCGATGCTCGTATGGCGAATCCGAGACCGGATTTGTGATCAGCATGGAAAATGGAGTGGGAAAATGGTCTCGGTCGAATTTTAGAGCGACCCGATCGAAAGATAAATTTTCGGATCAAGTCACAAAGCAGTGGCTGTCCGCGACGGAGGCGCGTCGCGGACCTGACGTGGAGTGGCACTTGTGTGTTTTCCAAAATTTTCGACGGGATGGAGAGAACTCGTACAAAAGCACTTTTTCCAAAATTACACAGTATGCGATAGGTCCGCGTCGCGGACCTTGTGTTTCCCGAACTGCGAATTCCTAATTTAATTCTAGGGGCATTCTAGTCAATCCCTAGTCCCTCTTAAACACTGGTACACGACTAATTAAGTCGTTTTCAACCAGAAAAGGGTCTAAAACCTTATTCTAAGTCCTATCCCTTAGAAACTAACAAGGCTAGGGCTTGAGGAGAAGAGAGAAGAGCTTGTGGGAAGAATTCGAGCGGAGACCCCGAAAGTACTCGATTGCTAACGGCATCACAGGTATGTAAGGCTAAACTAAAACATGGGATTGTCCTCTCATGTGCCCCATAGAGGTCATAGATGAGTTGATGATTGAAGAGTCTACATGCATGAGTTCTTTGATGGCTTTTCTTGAAAATTATATTTGAAATTTCATGTTTTCTATGTTGATGATCATCATACTATTTGTCTTCTTAAATTGAATATTTTCCATGAGAATTTGCATAACCCTACATGACTATTTTGAAAAGCATGCATAATGAACTTGAGGATTGAGTCTAGAGCCTTGGATTGTGATTGTGATTGTGATGAGAGAATGATGAGTCTAGAGCCTTGAGTTAAGATTGTGATTGTGATTGTGATTGTGATGAGAGAATGATGATTCTAGAGCCTTGAGATAAGATTGTGATTGTTGATTGTGATTGTGATTGTGATTGTGATGAGAGAATGATGATGAGTTGGTAGAGTTTGATTGTCTTATGAGTCTCTAAAAATGAACTCTACCGATGTGTCTATTCACTTGATTCCTAATGATTGATCTAAACCTTGAGTCATTGATGAGATTGATTGATTAGAGGGTTAAAGTCCCTATGAGATTGATTGATGAGAGGGTTAAAGTCCCTATGAGCTTGATTGATGATAGGGTTAAAGTCCCTATGAGATATCGATCATTGACAGGGTTAAAGTCCCTACGAGATTGGTTTGATTGGATTGATGGTTTTATGAGCATTGAGTCGGGAGGAGTATCGAGCATCGAAATGGGTAAGAGTGAGTCCCACTCGAACCCATTAAACTATGTCGCCAAGCATAGAAGAGGTTTTCCTCTTGAATTTATGTCCCTGAAATCAATAGCGGACTTTGTTGATTGTTCTGTCTCCATCTTGGATTTATCCATTACGGTTTCGATTCGTCTCTACCTGGCAAGTATGGGACGGCCGTGGCAATACCGGCGGGATTGTTGTACAATCACTGGATCACAAGTGATTGTTGCCGGTTAAGAGAAACTCCCATAAACTTCTTACCCTATTCTGAGTCGGAAAGAGATGAGAGGAGGTGAGCTCCACTGAGATGAGGTGAGATGAAATGAAATGTGATGAGATAAGAGGAGGTGAGCTCCTTTGAGATGAGTCTGAGATGATTGCTGAGGTTTGAGTTGATGATAGGTCACTTGTCTACTCTTTATTCTTGCATAGACAGACATTTGACTACTGATGTGATTTGATATGTATTTTAAGTTGTTGTTGTTTCCATATTATTCTACCGATTTCTGTTTCATTCAGCTATTTTACATACTAGTACATTCCAAGTACTGACGTCCACTCTGGACTGCATCGTTTTATGATGTAGAGGCAGGTACTAGAGATCATCAACAGGCGCTCCATTGAAGGTCTGAGATTCGAAGCGGATTTGGTGAGCCTCCCCTACTCCGGAGGATCCACTACTTTTATTTCATCATGCTTTAGAGTTAGATTGGACTATTGATTTTGTTTTGATTTATGTAGCCATGGATTTGTCATTGGCACCACATGATTAATGATAGAGGCTTCATAGACGAGGGTCGAGTATTGAAGTTGAGATTGTGAGCTAGTTCTTTCTACTAGCCTTCATTATTTTATATACTCTTTTGAGACTTTAGATGAGATGTGTCCATTACCTAATTATATTTTCCGCTGTTCAGTAAAGTTTATTTGATTGAATGATGTGATGAGGCTAAGTGGTTCGCTTGGAGACTAGCAATAGTCTCTGAGTGCCGGCCACGCCAAGGGTACCCTCCCGGGGCGTGACAAACTTGGTATCAGAGCACAGAGTTCAAGTGTCCTAGGGAGTCTATGAGGCCGTGTCTAGTAGAGTCTTGTTTATGGGTGTGTTGTCGACCACACTTCATAAGCAGGAGGCTATGGGACATTAGGAATGGTTACACTTCTTTCTTACTCTAAATCGTGCGATGGAGTTGAACTCTATGAAAACTATCCTCTAATTCGTGCGTTACACGTGCAGAATCGATAACATGCCTCCCAGAAGAGCTGTCAGAGGAAGGGGACGTCCTGCCAGGCAAGCTGTTAACCCACCTGAACCCCAAGTACCCGAGGGGCCCGTGGATCCAGCGGTTCCTGTCGAACAACCCCCTCAGGACGAGGTCTCCAATGCCGAGTTACGCCAAGCTATTCGGGCTCTAGCCCAGGCTGTTGCGGCACCTCCTGTGAGACAGGGAGCGGGCAGACTGGACACTCATGACACCTCCAGAGTCCGGGAATTTCTGAGGATGAACCCGTCTGAGTTCACGGGGTCGGCAGCTACTGAAGACCCCAAGAGCTATATTGAGGAGCTTGAGAAGGTGTTCCAAGTGATGCATGTGGCGGATGTGGATAGAGTTGAATTGGCCGCCTACCAACTTAAAGGGGTGGCCAGGCTGTGGTTTGACCAATGGAAGAATGGCCGAGTGGATGGTGATTCATGTGTGACCTGGGCAGTGTTTGAGGAGACCTTCTTGGGACGCTTCTTCCCAAGGGAGAAAAGAGAGGCTAAGGTGAGGGAGTTTCTGAATCTAAAACAGGGCTCCATGACCGTGCAGGAGTATGGCCTGAAGTTCACACAGCTATCTCGCTATGCTCCAGATATGATTGCCGACATGAGGGGGAGAATGGGAATGTATGTCGATGGGTTGAATAGAGGGCCCAAAAGGGATGGCAGAGGGGCAATGCTGGTGAGTGATATGGACATTGGGCGATTGATGACATTTGTACAACAAGCTGATGAGGAGAGGCAGCTTGACAAGGAGGAATTCAGGCGCAAGAAAGCCAAAACATCTAGCTATGAGACGGGAAGAAGAGGCAATGGTCATCGATTTCCAACACCATCATCTGCTAGTGCACCCACGCCCAGGATCAGGGATGATCAAAGGTCCCAGAATACTAGAGCCCATGGGTCCCAGTCACAAGCTAGTGTGGCTCAAGGATCGCGGGGTCAACCGCCGTGTAAAACGTGTGGCAAGTTACACCTGGGAAGATGTCGTGAGGGAAATGATGGGTGCTACAAATGTGGCCAAGTGGGTCACTATCAGAGAGACTGTCCTCGATGGGCTAGCCGAGCTCAATCCACTGCATCGGCCCCACCAGTAGGAGGGAACCTGAGGGCCACTATGTCAGGAACAGGCGGAGCAACAAACAGCTTGTACGCCATGGGTAGTCGCCAAGATCAGGAGAACTCCCCAGATGTTGTGACGGGTATGATTCGTGTCTTTACTTTTGATTGTTATGTCTTGATGGACCCTGGTGCCACACTGTCATTTGTATCTCCTTATGTGGCCAGTAAATTTGATATGACCCCTGAGAGTCTCCTTGAACCTTTTGATGTTTCTACTCCAGTGGGTGAGTCTATTCGAGCTGAGAGAGTTTATAGGACTTGCGTAGTGTCCATCTATCATAGAGACACTCTTGTTGATTTGATTGAGCTGGAGATGATTGATTTTGACTTGATCCTTGGCATGGATTGGCTCCACGCCTGTTATGCCTCTGTTGATTGTAGATCCCGAATTGTTAAGTTCCAATTTCGAAATGAACCAGTTCTAGAGTGGAAGGGTGACTCAGTGACACCGAGGGGGAGGTTTATCTCATATCTTAAAGCCCGGAAGTTAATTTCCAAAGGTTGTATCTATCACCTAGTACGAGTGAAATGAGACGAGGTTGAGTCCCCAACTCTTGAGTCAGTTCCGATTGTTAGTGAGTATCCGGAAGTGTTTCCTGATGATCTGCCGGGAGTCCCTCCTGATAGGGAGATTGACTTCGGGATTGACATTCTTCCTGATACCCAACCCATTTCGATTCCGCCTTACAGGATGGCCCCCGCCGAGTTGAAAGAATTGAAAGAGCAACTAAAAGATTTGCTAGAGAAGGGCTTCATTAGGCCAAGTGTCTCACCATGGGGTGCTCCTGTCCTATTCGTGCGAAAGAAAGATGGGTCTCTCAGAATGTGTGTTGATTATAGGCAACTGAACAAGGTCACGGTGAAGAACAAATATCCTCTCCCAAGGATAGATGATTTGTTTGACCAACTTCAGGGCGCCTCTTGTTTCTCTAAGATAGACCTCAGATCTGGCTACCATCAGCTGAAGGTGAGAGAGTGCGACATTCCAAAGACAGCCTTTAGGACTAGATATGGCCATTTTGAATTCCTGGTCATGTTCTTTGGGTTGACGAATGCACCTGCCGCCTTTATGGACTTGATGAACAGGGTGTTCAAACCGTATCTTGACTTGTTTTTGATTGTATTCATCGATGATATTCTGATATATTCGAGGAGTGAGGAGGAGCATGCAAATCACCTCAGAGTTGTCCTCCAAACTCTTAGGGACCATGAGTTGTATGCAAAATTTTCAAAGTGTGAGTTCTGGCTTAAGTCAGCAGCCTTCCTAGGCCACGTTGTTTCCGGTGACGGTATTCAGGTGGACGCCCAGAAGATTGAAGCGGTTAAGAACTGGCCACGACCGACCACTCCGACCGACATTAGAAGTTTCTTGGGGTTGGCGGGCTACTACCGCAGGTTTGTAGAAGGATTTTCTTCCTTATCCGCACCATTGACCAAGTTGACCCAGAAAAAGGTCAAGTTTCAGTGGTCCGAGCAATGTGAGAAGAGTTTCCAGGAATTGAAAACGAGATTGACTACTGCACCAGTCTTAACTTTACCCGAGGGAAATGAGGGCTTTGTGATTTATTGTGATGCCTCAAGGGTCGGACTGGGATGTGTACTAATGCAAAGGGGGAAGGTGATAGCCTATGCCTCTAGGCAACTCAAGGTCCATGAAAGGAATTACCCAACCCATGACCTCGAGTTGGCAGTGGTAGTGTTCGCACTTAAGATCTGGCGTCACTACTTGTATGGGGTACACGTGGATGTGTTCACAGACCACAAGAGCTTGCAGTATGTTTTCAGTCAGAAGGAGCTTAACTTGCGACAGAGGAGATGGTTGGAATTGCTCAAGGATTACGACATGAGCATTCACTATCATCCAGGTAAAGCTAACGTTGTTGCTGATGCTCTTAGCAGGTTATCAATGGGTAGCACAGCTCATGTGGAGGAAGGAAAGAGGGAATTAGCCAAGGACGTACACCAGTTGGCTCGATTAGGGGTCCGACTTGAGGAGAACAATGAAGGAGGAGTTAATGTGGAGAACGGGTCTGCTTCCTCGCTAGTGATAGAAGTGAAAGAAAAACAAGACCAAGACCCAGTCATACTCCAATTGAAGGAGGATGTCCACAATCAGAAGGTGACGGTCTTCTCCAAAGGGGGAGATGGTGTACTGAGATATCAAAGTCGATTGTGTGTTCCAAATGTTGATGGCATATGGGACAGAATCATGGCAGAAGCTCATAACACGAGATATTCCATTCACCCTGGCTCCACCAAAATGTACCACGACTTAAGGGAAGTCTATTGGTGGAATGGGATGAAGAGGGATGTTGCAGAGTTTGTCTCGAAATGCCCAAATTGCCAACAAGTGAAGGTTGAGCATCAAAGGCCATGTGGATTGGCTCGGAACTTTGAAATTCCGGAGTGGAAATGGGAGATGATCAACATGGACTTTATCACTGGCCTACCGAAATCTCGAAAGCAACATGATTCGATATGGGTGATCGTGGATAGGATGACAAAGTCGGCTCACTTCTTGGCAGTAAAGACAACAAACACTGCGGAAGAGTATGCCAGATTGTACGTCCAGGAGATCGTGAGGTTGCATGGGGTTCCTTTGTCTATCATCTCGGACAGAGAGGCTCAATTTACCTCCCAGTTCTGGAGATCGTTTCAGAAAAGTTTGGGTACTAAGGTGAATCTGAGTACAGCTTTTCACCCGCAGACGGATGGTCAGGCAGAGCGTACGATTCAAACACTCGAGGATATGTTGAGAGCTTGTGTACTTGACTTCAAAGGAAATTGGGATGATCATCTACACTTGATCGAATTCTCATATAACAATAGTTATCATACGAGCATTCAGATGGCTCCTTATGAGGCCCTGTACGGGAGAAGATGTAGATCGCCGATTGGGTGGTTTGAGGTTGGAGAAGCAGGGCTGATTGGACCTGACCTTGTTCACCAGTCGATGGAAAAAGTCAAGATCATTAGAGAGAGGCTAAAGACTGCCCAGAGTCGCCAAAAGACCTACACCGACGTAAGGAGAAGGGACTTAGAGTTTGAGATAGATGATTGGGTGTATTTGAAGGTATCACCTATGAAGGGTGTCCTAAGGTTTGGAAAGAAGGGAAAGTTAAGCCCACGATATGTTGGGCCATATCAGATCGTAAAAAGAATTGGGAAGGTTGCTTACGAGTTGGAGTTACCTTCCGAGTTAGAGGGAGTTCATCCGGTATTCCATGTGTCGATGCTGAAGAAATGCTTGGGAGATCCCGCCGTGGTGATTCCTATCGATGGCCTTGGAGTGAAAGATAGCTATCTTATGAAGAGGTCCCGGTTCAGATCCTTGATCGTCAGGTTCGCAGGTTGAGGAACAAAGAGATAGCCTCAGTCAAAGTCCTGTGGAGGAATCAATTCGTTGAAGAAGCCACATGGGAAGCTGAGGAGGAGATGAGGGCCAAATACCCGCACCTATTCGTGCCAACGGATGATAGAAACATTTAAGGTAAAAATCCTTGCTCTTCACTAAACTGATTGTTTTATTTTGATGCGACTTACTATTGCCTAGTCGAGGATGGATTGATTGAACTGAGTGGAAGATGAGTCTCGAGTCTAGTTGTGCTTTAGTCCCCACCTCTACTCATCATTCGAGGACGAATGATCCCAAGGGGGAGTTGATGTAACGCCCGGTAAAATTACCAAAATACCCCTGGAGTGAGGGTATGCGCGTAACGCATCTTCCGATACTCGTATGGCGAATCCAAGACCGGATTTGTGATCAGCATGGAAAATGGAGTGGGAAAATGGTCTCGGTCGAATTTTAGAGCGACCCGATCGAAAGATAAATTTTCGGATCAAGTCACAAAGTAGTGGCTGTCCGCGATGGAGGCGCGTCGCGGACCTGACGCAGAGTGGCACTTGTGTGTTTTCCAAAATTTTCGACGGGATGGAGAGAACTCGTACAAAAGCACTTTTTCCAAAATTACACAGTACGCGATAGGTCCGCATCGCGGACCGTGTGTTTTCCCGAACTGCAAATTCCTAATTTAATTTTAGGGGCATTCTAGTCAATCCCTAGTCCCTCTTAAACACTGGTACACGACTAATTAAGTCGTTTTCAACCAGAAAAGGGTCTAAAACCTCATTCTAAGTCCTATCCCTTAGAAACTAACAAGGCTAGGGCTTGAGGAGAAGAGAGAAGAGCTTGTGGGAAGAATTCGAGCGGAGACCCCGAAAGTACTCGATTGCTAACGGCATCACAGGTATGTAAGGCTAAACTAAAACATGGGATTGTCCTCTCATGTGCCCCATAGAGGTCATAGATGAGTTGATGATTGAAGAGTCTACATGCATGAGTTCTTTGATGGCTTTTCTTGAAAATTATATTTGAAATTTCATGTTTTCTATGTTGATGATCATCATACTATTTGTCTTCTTAAATTGAATATTTTCCATGAGAATTTGCATAACCCTACATGACTATTTTGAAAAGCATGCATAATGAACTTGAGGATTGAGTCTAGAGCCTTGGATTGTGATTGTGATTGTGATGAGAGAATGATGAGTCTAGAGCCTTGAGTTAAGATTGTGATTGTGATTGTGATTGTGATGAGAGAATGATGATTCTAGAGCCTTGAGATAAGATTGTGATTGTTGATTGTGATTGTGATTGTGATTGTGATGAGAGAATGATGATGAGTTGGTAGAGTTTGATTGTCTTATGAGTCTCTAAAAATGAACTCTACCGATGTGTCTATTCACTTGATTCCTAATGATTGATCTAAACCTTGAGTCATTGATGAGATTGATTGATTAGAGGGTTAAAGTCCCTATGAGATTGATTGATGAGAGGGTTAAAGTCCCTATGAGCTTGATTGATGATAGGGTTAAAGTCCCTATGAGATATCGATCATTGACGGGGTTAAAGTCCCTACGAGATTGGTTTGATTGGATTGATGGTTTTATGAGCATTGAGTCGGGAGGAGTATCGAGCATCGAAATGGGTAAGAGTGAGTCCCACTCGAACCCATTAAACTATGTCGCCAAGCATAGAAGAGGTTTTCCTCTTGAATTTATGTCCCTGAAATCAATAGCGGACTTTGTTGATTGTTCTGTCTCCATCTTGGATTTATCCATTACGGTTTCGATTCGTCTCTACCTGGCAAGTACGGGACGGCCGTGGCAATACCGGCGGGATTGTTGTACAATCACTGGATCACAAGTGATTGTTGCCGGTTAAGAGAAACTCCCATAAACTTCTTACCCTATTCTGAGTCGGAAAGAGATGAGAGGAGGTGAGCTCCACTGAGATGAGGTGAGATGAAATGAAATGTGATGAGATAAGAGGAGGTGAGCTCCTTTGAGATGAGTCTGAGATGATTGCTGAGGTTTGAGTTGATGATAGGTCACTTGTCTACTCTTTATTCTTGCATAGACAGACATTTGACTACTGATGTGATTTGATATGTATTTTAAGTTGTTGTTGTTTCCATATTATTCTACCGGTTTCTGTTTCATTTAGCTATTTTACATACTAGTACATTCCAAGTACTGACGTCCACTCTGGACTGCATCGTTTTATGATGTAGAGGCAGGTACTAGAGATCATCAACAGGCGCTCCGTTGAAGGTCTGAGATTCGAAGCTGATTTGGTGAGCCTCCCCTACTCCGGAGGATCCACTACTTTTATTTCATCATGCTTTAGAGTTAGATTGGACTATTGATTTTGTTTTGATTTGGGTAGCCATGGATTTGTCATTGGCACCACATGATTAATGATAGATGCTTCATAGACGAGGGTCGAGTATTGATGTTGAGATTGTGAGCTAGTTCTTTCTACTAGCCTTCATTATTTTATATACTCTTTTGAGACTTTAGATGAGAGGTGTCCATTACCTAATTATATTTTCCGCTGTTCAGTAAAGTTTATTTGATTGAATGATGTGATGAGGCTAAGTGGTTCACTTGGAGACTAGAAATAGTCTCTGAGTGCCGGCCACGCCAAGGGTACCCTCCCGGGGCGTGACAGAAGATACCAAAGGAGACGCTTTATGGTTTTCCAATGTGATAGTAATGGCTGGTGCATGGATTGTGAGAGTTTGCTAATTGCAAATGCTATGTCCGGACGTGTAAAAGAAAGGTAATGTAGTTTACCAATAATCCTCCTCTAAAGAGAGCCATCAACTAGAGAATCGTCAGCAGACTCCGGGAAAGCAACAGTAGAAGCCATTGGTGTTGAAACACCCTTGCAGTTGTGCATATTAACTTCCTACAACAAATATGTAATGTATCTCTGTTGACACAAAGACCACCAGGATAAGATAGGACTTCAACACCAAGAAAATAATGAAGTGGACCAAGATCCTTTCGTGAGAAGCGGTTAGCAAGACGAGCAATAATGCCTTGAATACCATGAAGCTGATTACCCGTGACAATTATGTCGTCAGTATATACTAGAATATAAACAGTAAACTCAAAATTATGCAAGATGAACAGTGAAGAATCAGATTGGGATTTAATAAACCCCAAAGTAACCAAGTAATTTTTGAGTTTAGTGTACCAGGCCCTGGGAGCCTGTTTGAGGCCATATATAGCTTTGTGCAGCTTGCAAACATGTGTTGGATGTGTAGAAGCTTCAAAACTAGGTGGTTGGCGCATATAGACCTCTTCATCAAGACGATCTTGCAGGAATGCATTATTGATATCAAGTTGACAAATAGGCCAGCTTTGTTATGTTGCAATCGCAAGCACCAGCCAAACAGTAGCAGGCTTTACCACAGGACTAAAAGTACATTGAAAGTCAAGTCCAGGCCGTTGGGTGAACCCTTTAGCAACTAAGCGAGCTTTATACCTGTCAACAGAACCATCAGGATGATACTTAACCCGGAAAAGCCATTTACAATCCACCATGTTTTTTGAAGGATCATATGGTACCATCCCATGTCCGGTTCCGAACTAAGGCATCAAGTTCATTTTCCATAGCTTCACCCCAGTGTGGTATTTGTTGAGCTTCCTTAAAGGTTCTAGGTAGGGAAGAAGTGGTTTGAACAACAGTGTGTAATTGCTTAGGCTTAAGGCTATTTGTCTTATACCGAGTAATCATGTGATGAATGGGTGTTGCTAGAGAGGTAGAGGCAACAAGGGAAGGTTGTGTGGCTTTGGTAGGTAAGTCAAGTGATGAGGAAGAAGGTCCACTGGACTTATTTCGGCTTTGGTAAGTAATAATTATGGATTGCAGCTAAGAATTTAACTGGGGAGAAGGAGGAACTGGTGAGGCTGAAACAGTAGATTGTGGTACACTATGGCTTGAAACTGAATTTTGTATTGTGAGGGGAGGAGGCAGCGGAGGTGTTGGAGAGAAGAAGAATCAGATAAAGGAGAAATTGAATTACCTGAGACGGTGGTACCTGTAGGGGCAGACGTGATGGGTGGATGCATGTCCACAGGCTGCTGCACAATCTGTCTATGAAGATCACAAGAATCATTTGAACCGTGAGTATAATTCTGTGGTTGTTGTTCAGTTAAACATGTTTCCTAAGCGACATTTGTATATTGGGTGTTTTTGAAACAACAAAAAATATTTTCAAATGGGAACTGATTTTCCAAAAATAAGACATCACGTGATAAATAGATTTTGGAAGTTAAAGGATCAAAACATTGATGACAATAATGTTTCTTTGAAAATCCTAAATAAATACATGGTGTCGAACGGGGCTCTAATTTGTTTTGAGCATACGGTTTGAGCCATGGATAACATAAGCAACCAAATACTTTAATAGAGTCATACTTGGGCATAGTTTGATATAAAACTTCAAAGGTGCTCTTATGCTGAAGATTGGGTGTAGTTAGCCTATTTATAAGATAAACAGCTTGTTCACAGGCAAAACTCCAAAAGAGTGATGGTAAAGATGCTTGGTGCAACAAGGTTCTAGCGGTTTCAATAACATGCCGATGTCGTCTTTCAATTATAGCAACTCGTTGTGGAGTATATGGGGGTGACACTAGGTGTTCTATGCCATTTGTTTTGAGATAGGACTGGAAACTTTTAAATTCGCCACCACCATCAGTATAAACACATTGAATTTTGGTGTTAAACCTCCGTTCAAGCAATGGATGCAAATTTTGAAAAACTTTCAGAGTTTCACTTTTTGATTTTAAAGTAAACAACCACATGTATTTTGAAAATTGATCAACAAATAACACATAATATCTTTTTTTATCAATTTACAAAACCGAAGACGGACCCCATAAATCACTAAAAATGATTTGCAGGGGCTTATTACTTTGCAATGGATTATCTGAGAAAGGCAACCTGTGCATTTTATTAGAATAACAAGAATTACAAGTCGAACTAGCTTTAGGATCTAAAACAGGAAGGGAAAAATTATTCAAGATAGTATTTAAAACGCGACGATTAGGATGTCCTAAACGCTGATACCACAGGTCAATTGGAACAGCCACATTACATTGAGGAGAGTGATGTGTATAGACTGGTGGCCACTCATACAACCCATCTTTATTCTGCCCGCGAACCAGGGATGCCCCCGTACTCAGATCCTTCACAAGATAATGAAAAGGAAAAAATTCAATAGAGGAATGATTATCACGACAAAACTGAGAAACAGAAATAAGATTAGTTTTTATGAGAGGGGAGCATAAGGAATTAAGAAGCTTGAAATGATGATTTGATGCACTTATGTTAGCGTTACCGGTATGGGATATCGGAATATTATTACCATTGCCCATAGTGATTTCTTCGGTGCCGTGGTAGTCATGTACAGTGGTAAGGCTTTGAGCATCAGACGCAATATGACGAGTGGCTCCACTATCCACAATCCAAGGGGTCTGTTGAGGAGGAAAACGAGCAGCAAAGTTTGCTCAGGCTTTTAGATGGTAATGAGATTGAGATCTGCAAACTCTAGCAGAATGACTTACTCGATCACATAGTTGGAAGCGAAGATTCTTGTCAAATGAATGTTGTTGGTGGTTTCTCTGTGGGGCCCCTGATTGTTCATGGTGTTGCTGATTTTTGTTTGGAGTATTCACGCCTGAACGACGATTGCGGGAGTAATTATTGTTACCCTGGCGAGGAGGAGTTGAGCTTATCTTTTGTGCTACAGCAGCAGTGATGGGAGTTGATAGCGGCTTCTTGTCATCCTCATACTTTAAAAAAGCTCATGATCAAGAAGCCTTTCGTAAAGCTTTTCATAGGAAATTGTGGAATCTCTAGCACGAATGGCAGCAGAGAGTTCTCGAAATTCAGATCCGAGTCCATTGAGAATTTTAACAATAAGTTCTGGATTTGATACAGGCACGCCAGCAGTTGCAAGTTCATCACAAAGTGAACGAACTTGATGAAGATAATCCGCGACCGGACGAGACTCATTAGTGAGGCGAGCCAATCGGTCTCGCAAGCTGAAAATCCTTGTCTGAGATTGGTTTGCATAGGCAGTATGCAAAGCATCCCAGGCAGCTTTGGCAGAGGCTGCAACAGCAACAGTGGGGGCAAGTGTAGGATCAACGGAGGCCAAGATAGCATTTTGAATTAACTGATCTTGGCGATACCAAGGGACAAACGCAGGGTTATCAACAACATGATTGTGTTGTGATATGGTGCGAGTGGGGGCAGGGATGGAGCCATCAAGATGCCCGTACAGATTCTGACCACGCATAAGCATTGAAACTTGAGCTTTTCACAGGGAGAAATTGTGACTGCCAGTTAATTTTATGGGTAGTTGAATCATAGGATTGAATTGGACAATAGTAATGGAGTTATGGACTCCATCAGCATTAGTCACAGAAACATTAGAAGCCATCTAGATTCTGGACGATTAGCAGAGAAAAAAAAAGTGAGAAAAAAAGGATCAACTCGTTGGAGTTTAGAAGGGATGTGATACCATAAAGAGGCGAGAGCAGCTGATGAAAAAAAGTTTTAATCGTATTATTGATCATACAATGGTATATAAAGAATGTACAAGAAGATGATGACTGTTAACAAAGCCTAGATACAAGGAGAGAGTTACAACAAATTCCTAAAGATTAGGAACTAGGACAATTGAATTCTATAGTACTAAGGAGTCTTCTAATCATCTGTAGGAACTAGGACAATTGAATTCTATAGTACTAAGGAGTCTTCTAGTCATCCGTTATTACTTTTGGTTATAATATTTGTGTTTGTTCACCCCTCACTACTATCTTTCTTATTAAGGCGTTGTAATTAACTGTATACTCTGTTGCATGCTTATTTTTCTGCATTTTTGTTTTTTCTTTTGTTTTTTTCAATTATACCAAGAGGGATAAATAGGTACTCTAGATGGATCATGGAGTATGGAGCAAGTGGGAGCATAGACCCGACATAAAGCAATGGGGAGCACCAAGATCTTCAAGTAGGGAAGTCAACAATAAACATTATCGTTAATTGTCATCATCAAAAATTGGTGAAATTGTTAGCATCTGAAGAATTTTGAATAATAAAATTTCAGGTACAAAGAGGCAACAACTCACTTAGTGGAGGTTGAAGTTGATGTTACCCTTATGAACTGAGTAGTACTTTTACTTAGTTGATGTTGAGACTGATGTTGGCCATTTGGCCCTTTATTTGAGGTATCCTATTTATGACATTTCCGCTGTAATGATGTTGAATGAGGTGATGAGACTAAGTGGTTCGCTCGGGGACTAGCAATAGTCTCTGAGTGCCAGCCACGCCAAGGGTACCCTCCCGGAGCGTGACAATTTAATTTTTTACATTAGGAGATTTCAGTTGTATGCTATCATTTAACATGATATGCAATTGCATGGAAAATATATCTTGAAATATATTGAAACTTAATGAATGATATTCTTCTTATTATTATTATTAATTATATTAATTATTATATACAAATTTTAAATATATATGCTTGTGATATTTTAAAAATGTAATGACCCGTTAGGTCATTTCAAAAATAAATCCTCTCTTTTATAAAAGATCATTCTTGTAAAAAATTTATGGGTAATTTGGAACTATTCGATAATTACGGTCATTTAGTGGACGGATAATTTTAGATAATTAATTTAGTTGGTGGGTTAAAATAATATTTCAATCAATATCCTATACAATTTATCTCATATTTATCAAAAATAGGCTAATAGAATTTATCACTTTTAGTATATTAAAATAAGAAATAAAAAGGAGAAAGAAATTAAAACAAAAAGGATAAGGATAAAAAGGGTTGCGCAGCAGCAGCCCTATGAAGTCCCCAAAACAGGAAAACGAAAGGGGATTCACGCACGCCGGAGGAAACAAGAAACGCGGGAAAGAAAAGAAAGAAAAAGAGAAGAAGAAAAATTAAGATTTTCGTGCTAAATCATCAAAGTAATTATTCTCATCCTTTCTATTAGGTTTTCATGAGATTATGAATAAATTTTTAGGATAGAAACGTGTATAATTTATATTAAATTAAGAAAATATAGTTTTAGGGTTCTTAGAATAAAATTTTGATTTGGGGGTCGAATAACGATCCGTTTTAGCTTAAATTTAACATATGAGTTTAATTTATTATGGGTAAACATAATCTGAAAGAAATTTTCAGATTCGGATTTAAGGGCTCGGGGTGACTTTTTGACCCGATTTTTGAGCCAAAAATAAATGTAGCAATATGGGTGTCATTGGATTCATATTCTTATGTAGATTATGTATTTGAACAGATTTTGATCATCTGAAAGCGTTACGAAAGACTCAAGGTTTGGAGTGTCATTCTATTAATTAAGGCAAGTGGATTTCTAAACTTTTGTTAAATATGTTGAACCTCGTATGCTTCCTTATGTTGTAATCTATGGGATGAGATCGTATCATGTGTTAGGTTGATAATTCTTATTGTGAGTCCAGTGTGAGGGCTTTAATTGTCTATGTGTTGCTTCGAGAGCATGTGAATCCTAAATTGAGAATAGTGTGAATATGACGTGTTGAGAAAGGGAGATAATCGTGATATATACTGAGGATCATGGGTTGTTTGAGGAAATAAAGTTACTAAAATGGGGTGAAATATCTTAAAAGAGAATTGTACCCATATATGTATAAAAGAGGACGAATATTATAATTGGTAATCATTGAGAACTTTGATATTTATTGTACTTATTGAGAGGAATATTGCTTCTATAATTGTGTCTTGATTGCTTGCATCCTCATACTCACGACATTTTGAGAAGTTGTTAATGGTGATTCGTCTCATGAGTCCTTGACCACGAGCACTTGGGTGGCAAGGTAGTTGATACATTGAGATTTGTATCATGATTCCTTGACCACGAGCACTTGGGTGACAAGGTAGTTGATACATTGAGATTCGTATCATGAGTCCTTGACCACGAGCACCTGGGTGGCAAGGTAGTTGATACATCGAGATTCTTATCATGAGTCCTTGACCACGAGCACCTGGGTGGCAAGGTAGTTGATACATCGAGATTCTTATCATGAGTCCTTGACCACGAGCGCCTGGGTGGCAAGGTAGTTGATACATCGAGATTCTTATCATGAGTCCTTGACCACGAGCACCTGGGTGGCAAGGTAGTTGATACATCGAGATTCTTATCATGAGTCCTTGACCACGAGCACCTGGGTGGCAAGGTAATTGTTATATCGAGATTCTTATCATGAGTCTTTGACCACGAGCACTTGGGTGGCAAGGTAGTTGATATATTGTGATTGAGGTATATGGTCTGCGAGGTCCCCATGGGTCCCCTTAGTCTTGGAGCCTTAGCTCGACGGGGGTATATACGATAGGCTGTGCGACAGTCTTGATACCACCTTGCATTGCATGACATTGCATCTCATCCTTACATATTATTATGTGGCATGATGTTATTCATGTGATTGATTATGTTATCACTTGTGAGTTATGGCTTGTGATTTGATAATTGTGATATACTGAAAACTATCTTTATTGTGTATTATGTGTTGCTGGGCTGGGACTTTTCTGAGTGCAGGTTTGTAGTTCGGCGGTATGTGGTTGGGTGTGAAGGAGTTACTTGGTTCTTCATTGTTTTACTCTAGGTTAGTTCCATTTGCTGAGTACTGCGTTGTTTTGATACTCACCCCCTTGCTACATTTTTGTAGGTTGCGAGCCCGGTCCCTCTATGTCACGACCCGAGGTCGGGGCCTAGATGTGACACGGCGAATGGGGACCCGAGAGTCCCCAAACAAGCCTCAAAGTATCAAATTTCCACATCATTGGTTCAAAAATATCATTTAAGCACATATAACTAAATGACGGAGATCAAATCTAAAGAATCCATTCATTTATAGTTAAACAAAATGAGAAAGTTTCACAAGTGCCCAACATTTGCTTATCCTTGGAAGATAGGACTCACCACAATATCAACTCTCCGAATTCGAGCTACCCGTCAAGTGGTGGATGATCATAACACACGGTCCCTACATGGTAAAATCATGTAGCCATAGAGTATGCGTTAGTACATTTGAATGTACTAAGTATGCAGGTATGCAATGTATATGGCTTACCGGACCTGCATATCAATGTTAGATGACAAGGGCACATAATATACAAGGATCATATAAGCAAAGGAATTTAGTATACAAGAAGCCATGAAATGCGTGATGCGTGCAATGCGATAATGCTCCTATATAACAGGGATGGACTATAATCGAAAAATCAAATCCATGCGAGCTATTACATGAACTGGACCGATTTGGACCTCCCATCGGTAGGGAGAAGATTACTTTCCAAGGGTAATCTACATCACACCTTACGACCCGCTTTTCGGTGGATGGACACCTTCCTTACGACCTGCTTTTCGGAAGGATTTACAGAATTAGAACAAGACAAATCATAATCATATACAGATAGACGAATTACATCCGTCCCTATGTAGGCACATAGTTCAAGGAAAGGGGGAGGACCCCCAATCCATCGGTTCTAAGTCTTACACATCCCACAAGAATACTTATATATATACTTATATTTTCAAGAGAGTCAAGTGCAAGTTCATAACGTTCAAGGCATATTTGGGCTTAACGCCAATTTACAAGATCATATTCAAGATGGCAATGCAAGGAATAGCTCATCTACAAGTACAAGATGGTGCAAGCACCCAAGATGCTCAAAGAGCCAAGATTATAGACATACCAGTGATCACCTTCTTGTCATATCCCATGTCTTACCGGAATTCACATTATAATTCTCCTTTTGGGCTAAATTGGGCTTAACCCCACATTTTTGAAAATTTCCATGTAAAATATCATGAATATGATGCAATGCATAGTGTAGGAATGGAATGGGTAATGTAGAGTATATTAAAACAAGATATAATGTAAGACTAGGAAATTCAAATAAAATTCATAGAAATGGTAGTAAATATCACCCGTGCATAATAACACATTTAAAGGGACATGCATGTTCATAATTCCATAGTCCAAATAGTTCATTTCCATAAACTAACATAAATCATGATAAGGAGCCTAAACTAACACATGCATGGTTCAAAATACTAAGAACAAGTAGTAAAATTAACATTTTTAGGAGTCAAGTTCATAATTTAGTTTCAAATGAAAATTTGGTCTTTTCCCCACCCCTCCTAAGCCTCCTATATAAGCCTCTCACCCTCTCACTTCAGCCATTTCTACTTCATTTCTCTCCCTCTCTCTAAATTCACTCCACCAAAACTTGCCAACATCTCTCTAGGAAATTCAAGTCAAGGCTCTCAATTGAAGCCCACTTCTCCTCAAGTTTGTCTTCAAGCCAGGTATGTGGGGTTTGATTCTTGGTTCCTTTCAACCAAGAAGACCCAAATTCCCTTTTTAACTAAATTATGAACTTGACTCCTGAAAATGTAAATTTTACTACTTGTTCTTGGTATTTTGAACCATGCATGTGTTAGTTAAGACTCCTTATCATGATTTATGTTGGTTTTATGGAAACGAACTATTTGGACTATGAAACTATGAACTTTCATGTCCCTTTAATTGTGTTGTTATGCATGGGTGATATTTACTACCATTTCTATTAATTTTATTGAATTTCCTAGTTTTTATGTTATTTCATGTTTTAACTATTCTCTAAATTACCCATGCCATTCCTACATTGTGCATTGCATCACATTCATGACATTTTTACATAGAACTGGGTGGCCCATGACATATCAAATCGAAGCTTTTTGAATTATCTTTCCAACGCATCCGGTCTCACCTCATTCCGAGTTCGGAGCAAGACGTTACGCCCATTTTCGTAAAACCTGTCTGGGCCAGACGGGAGCCTTCACGGGCCGTGAAAAGCTTCACGGACCGTGAAGCTAACCGTGTCAAGGCCCTTGTAAAATTTTAGTACCCATTTCATTAAGGTGTTTTTGATACTTTGGTTCATTCCCAAGTCTTTTTATGACCTTTAAAACCCTATTTACATTCCTAAACTTCTCCGACACTAAACCTAAAGTTTTTTCATATGATTCGGTAGAAGGGTCAATTTTAAATAGTAATATCTCTTAGAACAAAATGAACTAGGTGTCCTACCATATATCAAATTAAAGCGCTTTGAATTATCTTTCCAACGCACCTGGTTTCATTTAATTCCGAGCTCGGACCAAGGAGTTGTGCCTATTTAAAGTTGGCCCTTAAATCGGCACTTGAGAATAATTTAGCCAAGGGAATTCCTTTGAACTTGACTTGATGTAGGAGAGCCATGATGATATTAAACAACATAAATAAGCTAGAATTGAAGGCTTGAGAGAGAATTTAGCTTGAGCATAAAGTCACGTACTTAGAAATATCTCACTCTGGAAGCTTTACAGATGACCTCACGGCCGTGATGGCTCCCATGAAGTGCCACCTTGGTCCAAAACTTTTTCGAAATCAATTTTCATGCTTTCTTGAAGTCGTACAAAATTCCGGGTCCTTAAATCATCTCCCCCTTGGGAACATTCGTCCTCGAATGTGGAAGAGCAAGGCTTGAAGGGCTTGACTTAGAACATGAAACATCCGAACACAAGATACAATGCATAGTCTATTATTTGAAAATCATAAATCCTTTAAAACTGATACCAAAACATATTTAAATCACTCAAAACATCTTGAAAAAATCATTTTCGTGCACATGTATGCATGTTATGTCATGAGACTCAAGAATGGAAGAATTATGACCATTGAGAATAGGAAGGACCTAATATTATAGGCTTGAGTAGATTGGAAAGAATAAAGGTATCACCGCATCAAACTTGATTCCACTCCCCACATAGACTTCCTACATATTGGTTTCTCAGAAGTACGTTAACTGAAGCCACATCCTTGTTACGAAATCGCTTCACTTGTCTTATCAAAATCTCAACTGGAGCTTCCTCCATAAGACAAGTTCTCCTCAACCCCAACACCTTCCAAAGGCAAAAATAACACTAGTATCACCAACAACCTCCTCAATATAGGTATACGCAAAACCGAGTGACTAGAGCTCCATTCCGAAGGCAAATCCAACCTATAAGCTACATCCCCAATCCGCTACAACGATCTCATAAGAACCTATATACCGGGGACTTAGCTTTCCCTCCTTCCCAAAAATGCACCATGCCCTTCACGAATGAGACCTTCACATACACCCGACCACCAATACAAAACTCAAGATCCCTCTTTCGAATATCCAAATAAGACTTTTGATGACTTCGAACCACCGCCAACCTTTCCTAATCAACTTTCCCTTCTCCATAGCCTTCAACACTAAAATTCAATCTAATCAATGCCATTTCCCCCTTGCTCAAACCACCCCACCGGAGACCTACACATATTACTCTATAAAGCTCCAAGCGGAGCTATACCAATGCTAGCATGAAGGAAATGGTAGTAAGCAACCTCAAGAAGTGGTAGATGATCACCCCAATTACCCTTGAATTGCAACACACAAGCCCTCAACACGTCCTCCAAAGTTCGAATTATCCTCTCAGTTTACCCCTCGGTTTGAGGATGAATGGTGGTGCTCAACTTTACCTAGTACCAAGTCATCCTTGAGACGACCTCCAAAAGTAAGAAGCAAATTAGGTACCGCGATCAGATATGATAGACCTAGACACACCGTGCAACCTCACCAAATTCTTGGATGTACAACATTGCCTTAGGCGCTAAAAGTAGCCTTGACTGGTAGGAAATGAGCTAACTTAGTCATCTGGTCAACAATAACCCAAATAGAGTCGAATTACCTTCAGTTTAGGGCAACCCAACCACAAAATCCATATTTACATTCTTTCACTTCCAAGTAGGGATCTCAATATCTTGAGCGCACCATCGAGCCTTTGGTGCCCTACCTTCACTTGTTAACACTCGGGCACTTGGGTACGAGCTCGGCTATGTCCTTCTTCATACCCTGCCATTAATACACCTCCTTCAAATCCCAAAACATCTTAGTGGATTCCGAGTGAATCAAATACAAAGAGTTATGGGCTCAACTCACAATCTTTCTAGAGAAGACTTGAAAAGGATTTCCGGAGCATGGTTGGGATCGATCATATTTCCCCTAAGATTACCCACATCCGGAACATATAACTGACTTTGATACCGAAACGCACCATTTCCCCCTTGGGAGAAAACCACTATCTTATTGGCAACCAACCTCTTCAACACAACTAATGACAGCTCTAGATCTTGCTTAGCCTTAACATCAACAATCACTCAAGATTCCGCCCCATTCTAAACATGAACACCAACATTATTAGAGTCGTTCAACCTAACAACCAATCTAGTCCATCGGTAAGCATCCTTTGCCAGCTCTCTCTTCCCTTCACCAACAGAAACCACATTTCCCATAGATAGCCTACTCTGAGCAGCGGGTATAACACTTGCCTTGCAAAAATTACATTGTACACTCGTCTCATAGCCCCTAAGGAGTTCCAACCCTCTTCTTAGTCCCAAGTTAAGACCCCTTTGAGTGAACACATATTGCGAACTCTTGTGGTAGGTGAAAACATCGACATGCACCCCATACAAATTGTACCTTCCAATCATCAAGGCGAACACCACCGCCGCTAACTCAAGATTAGGAGTTGGGTAATTACGCTCTTTCACCTCCAATTTCCTTGATGCACAAGCTACCACCCTAACATGTTTCATAAGTAAACAACCCCAAACCAAACCGAGGAGCACCACAATACACCACCAACCTATTTAAGCCATCCGGTAATGCCAAAACCGAATCCAATGTATGCCATCCTTTCAAGGCATGAGAACTCACCTCACATTAATCCGACCATACAACTTGGCCTTCCTCTAGGCAACTTGATCAACGGAGATGCAATAGATGAGAAGCCTCTAACAAACTTCCATCGTAACCAGCCAACCAAAGAAAACTTCGAATATCCAAAGGAGCAAGCATATCAAACAATGCACATACTCCACCAACTCCCTTTCAGGCCTCATCTATAAGATCGCTACAACACCTTCCTCCCCTGGATTTGCATTATGAGCTCAAGGTAACTCTCCCTATTCGATAGGGAGGGATGGAGATAAAGGATTTTAAGACACGCACCATGGCACGATTAGAATCAAGATAAGTGAAACATTTCCTAAAATGCCTTGTAGCCTCTTACCCATAGATGTGGCGCGCTTCACACCCATGAATAAGACTTTACTTGACGCGGCATGTTGGACTCCGAGGACCATTTATAAACCTAGTGCTCTGATACCATCTTTTGTCACGACCCGAGGTCGGGGCCTAGATGTGACACGGCGAATGGGGACCCGAGAGTCCCCAAACAAGCCTCAAAGTATCAAAGTTCCACATCATTGGTTCAAAAATATCATTTAAGCACATATAACTAAATGACGGAGATCAAATCTCAAGAATCCATTCATTTATAGTTAAACAAAATGAGAAAGTTTTACAAGTGCCCAACATTTGCCTCTAGTCATAAGATGGGACGGGGGCCAAGACATGTCCCGGGCTTACCCTCAACTAAGAAGATAAACAGATAACGACATAGGTAGAAGGAAGGTGGCTTGTCCTTGGAAGATAGGACTCACCACAATATCAACTCTCCGAATTCAAGCTACCGGTCAAGTGGTGGATGATCATAACACACGGTCCCTACATGGTAAAATCATGTAGGCATAGAGTATGCGTTAGTACGTTTGAATGTACTAAGTATGCGGGTATGCAATGTATATGGCTTACCAGACCTGCATATCAATGTTAGATGACAAGGGCACATAATATACAAGGATCATATAAGCAAAGGAATTTAGTATACAAGATGCCATGAAATGTGTGATGCGTGCAATGCGATAATGCTCCTATATAACGGGGATGGACTATAACCGACAAACCAAATCCATACGAGCTATTACATGAACTGGACCGATTTGGACCTCCCATCGGTAGGGAGAAGATTACTTGCCAAGGGTAATCTACATCACACCTTACGACCCGTTTTTCGATGGATGGACACCTTCCTTACGACCCTCTTTTCGGAAGGATTTACAGAATCAGAACAAGACAAACCATAATCATATACAGATAGACGAATTACATCCGTCCCTATGTAGGCATATAGTTCAAGGAAAGGGGGAGGACCCCCAATCCATTGGTGCTAAGTCTTACACATCCCACAAGAATACTTATATATATACTTATGCTTTCAAGAAAGTCAAGTGCAAGTTCATAACGTTCAAGGCATATTTGGGCTTAATGCCAATTTACAAGATCATATTCAAGATGGCAATGCAAGGAATAACTCATCTACAAGTACAAGATGGTGCAAGCACCCAAGATGCTCAAAGAGCCAAGATTATAGACATACCGGTGATCACCTTCTTGTCACATCCCATGTCTTACAAAAATTCACATTATAATTCTCCTTTTTGGAAAAATTGGGCTTAACCCCACATTTCCAAAAATTTCCATGTAAAATGTCATGAATGTGATGCAATGCATAGTGTAGGAATGACATGGGTAATGTAGAGTATATTAAAACAAGATATAATGTAAGACTAGGAAATTCAAATAAAATTCATAGAAATGGTAGTAAATATCACCCATGCATAATAACACATTTAAAGGGATGCATGTTCATAATTCCATAGTCCAAATAGTTCATTTCCATAAAACTAACATAAATCATGATAAGGAGCCTAAACTAACACATGCATGGTTCAAAATACCAAGAACAAGTAGTAAAATTAACATTTTTAGGAGTCCAGTTCATAATTTAGTTTCAAAGGGAATTTGGGTCTTCTTGGTTGAAAGGAACCAAGAATCAAACCCCACATTTCCGGAATTTCCATGTAAAAATGTCATGAATGTGATGCAATGCACAATGTAGGAATGGCATGGGTCATTTAGAGAATAGTTAAAACATGAAATAACATAAAAACTAGGAAATTCAATAAAATTAATAGAAATGGTAGTAAATATCACCCATGCATAACAACACAATTAAAGGGACATGCAAGTTCATAGTTTCATAGTCCAAATAGTTTGTTTCCATAAAACCAACATAAATCATGATAAGGAGTCTTAACTAACACATGCATGGTTCAAAATACCAAGAACAAGTAGTAAAATTTACATTTTAAGAAGTCAAGTTCATAATTTAGTTTAAAAGGGAATTAGGGTCTTCTTGGTTGAAAGGAACCAAGAATCAAACCCCACATACCTGGCTTGAAGACAAACTTGAGGAGAATTTGGCTTCAATTGAGAGCCTTGACTTGAATTTCCTAGAGAGATGTTGGCAAGTCTTGGTGGAGTGAATTTAGAGAGAGGGAGAGAAATGAAGTAGAAATGGCTGAAGTGAGAGGGTGAGAGGCTTATATAGAAGGCTTAGGAGGGGTGGGGAAAAGACCAAATTTTCATTTAAAATAGTCAAAATTACCGTAATGCCATTAATGAGACGGACCCCAAAATTGGTCCTTCTGGACCACAATGTTCAGAAAACGGTCCGTGTAGCTTCACACGGACCGTTTACAGGACCGTGGTGATGGACTTAGAATTTTCAGCAACTATTTCAAGCCAAAAGGCTTCCAACGGAAGGTCATACGGACCGTGTGATGCTTCACGGGCCGTACAAGGGTCCGTATGAAAGTACCAAGGAAGGAAACACACTTAGAACACAATTTGGCAAGAAAATCGTGACTAACTTCAGCCTCACGGACCGTTTGCTTCCACACGGTCCGTGTGACTGGCTGTATGGCTTGCCTGCACGGACAGGCTGAACGAAAATAAGCATAACGCCTTGGTCCGACCTCGGAATTAGGTGAAACCAGGTGCGTTGGAAAGCTAATTCAAAGAGCTTTAATTTTATATATGGTAGGACACCTAGTTCAATTTGTGCTAAGAGATATTACCATTTAAATTTGACCCTTCTACCGAATCATATGTAAAACCTTTAGGTTTAGTGTCGGAGAAGTTTAGGAATGTAAATAGGGTTTTAAAGGTCATAAAAAGTCTTGGGGATGAACCAAAGTATCAAAAACACCTTAATGAAATGGATCCTTAAATTTCACAAGGGCCTTGACACGGTTAGCTTCACGGTCCGTGAAGCTTTTCACGGCCCGTGAAGGCTCCCGTCTGGCCAGACATGTTTTACGAAAACGGGCGTAACGTCTTGCTACAAACTTGGAATGAGGTGAGACCAGATGCGTTGGAAAGATAATTCAAAGAGCTTCGATTTGATATGTCATGGGCCACCCAGTTTATTTTGAGCTAAGAGATATTCCTATTTAAAGTTGGCCCTTCAATCGGCACTTGAGAATAATTTAGCCAAGGGAATTCCTTTGAACTTGAATTGATGTAGGAGAGCCATGATGATCTTAAACAACATAGATAAGCTAGAATTGAAGGCTTGAGAAAGAATTTAGCTTGAGCATAAAGTCCCGTACTTAGAAATATCTCACTCCGGAAGCTTTACAGATGACCTCACGGCCGTGATGGCTCCCATGAAGTGCCACCTTGGTCCAAAACTTTTCCGAAATTAATTTTCATGCTTTCTTGAAGTCGTACAAAATTCCGGGTCTTTAAACTCTAGTTAGAATTTTCTCATTGCAAGACCGAGCTTCCGGATTATCCTTAAGGTAGCTGCTTATGTCACCTGTGGACCTTCAAGGAATCCATTATTATGTTACGTTTTATTTGAGGACTAGACATTTGAGACATTTATTTTATTCAAGTACTATGTATTTAGAGGCTTGTACACGTGACACCAGTTCTAGGATGGTTGTAGTTTGGTCTTCCTATGATTATTTGTCATATTAGACTATTTTCTCTTCCGCTAATATTGTTATGTTTGGATCAGTAGGTATTGGGCTGACTCGCCTTGGTGAGTTAGGTGAGTGCCATCACGTCCATTTTTGGGTCGTGACATAAAATCTATAAAAATATTAAATCAAAGTCGACAAATTGTTTAAACTAATCTTTGTCATTTTTAAAAGTAATTTGAATGATTGTTTTTTTATGTTATGTATATCTTTATAATTAGTTTAAAAGTTTCGAGGGTAATACAAATTGTGAAGAATTATATAATATATAGTCAATGATTATTAATAATGACGTTAACTAATTGTCCTTTGATTAAGGGCATGTTAATGTTGCAGTTCTCTAGCTGTTACTTTTTCATATGTAATTATATTTTTTAAAATATATTTGTAACGTTGGAAAACTATATTTATTTAATAATTTAAAATTTTACATAAAAATAAAATTTTGAAGGGTCTAAAGATCTGATTATTAATTAGTTGGTAATATATATATATATTTATTTTTAATAAAAAGTTATCTAATAAAAGTACAAACCATAAAAATAACTGTTTTAAAAATATTACATCATTATCCCAATTTTTTAAAAAAATGGTAAATTTAATTGAGAGCTAAAAATAATTGTTAATTTTGCAGTTCTCTAACTGCTACTTTTCCATACGTAATGATATTTTTTAAATATATTTGTAAGGTTGGAATACTATATTTATTAAATATTTTAAAATTTTATTAGAAAAAATACATTTTAAAAATATTTTAAAATCTAATATTAAAGAGTGTAAAAATTGTTAATTTTGCAGTTCTCTAACTGCTAATTTTCCATACGTAATTATATTTTTTAAATATATTTGTAAGGTTGGAAAACTATATTCATTAAATATTTTAAAATTTTATTAGAACTCTACATTTTGAAAATATTTTAAAACCAAATATTAAAGAGTGTAAAGATATGATTATTTATTAGTTGGTAACATGTATCTTTTTTTAATAAAAAGGTTTTTACTAAAAATACAAACCATAAAAATAAATGTGTCTAAATTTCAGATCATTTAATACTTAAAAATGAATAATATAGTAAAATGTTTAACTTCAATTATAAATTTTATCTTGATTTTGTTATTTCACGTATACCTTTAGCCTTTTAATCGTTATCATAATGATAAATAAGAAGTAATGACTAACAAATGATGAAGAATTAAAAAGTTACTTACGCATAGGTGAAATTTATATGTGCGAGGCATCCTCACACGTCAAAGTTGAGATGAACATGCAAATGCATAAAAGAAATTAGCATATTCATTGCAATGAATTATTTCGTCTTCACATTTCATCATTTCTGCATCTTCGAAGGTAATTTTCACTATTCACGTATTTGAATTCATATTGGAAGAATTAGTTTTAGAGGGTGTGGAATAGGAGTTTTTTTTTTAAAGAAAAAGAAGTGGTTATGAGATAAGATGTTTTCTAAAGATAAGGTTAGTTATTTTTGGAAATTCATATTTGAATTAATTATTAAATAGTACTTCTAATTGCATAATTTAAAATCATTGAGTTAGTTTAATACCTAAATTAAAAATATATGTGTAGCAGTATTAATTATATTTATGTAGAATAACATACATAAAAATATTTTCTGAAAAGAGAAAAGAATTCAGTATATAATGCATTGTTATTTTAATAAACACAAATAAGATTAAATAAATAATTATGTTTTGAAGGTATTTCCGTCATATTTTATAATATTTCTCATTGTGATATTGCCGGGATATTTCTAATATAGATTTCAAAAGTTTTTCTCCTATTGTGTTGTTAAACTATTTTAGTAAATTTTATGGAATAAATTTACGATATCTGTGCAATTATACTTTAAGCAACAACAACAAAAAAAAGTTATTGTAAACGATATCTGCCAAGTGGCTGAATATAGTTTTTTTTTATGGCACTTTTTAAAACGTATTTATGGAAAAAGTTATTAAGAAGACACATAGGAAAAACATAAAAAAAATTGAAAAGAAACGTGTTAGACTTAAAAGGGGCAGTTATGGTGCAACAACAACAACAACAACATACCCAGTGAAATCCCACAAGTGGGGTCTGGGGAGGGTAAGATGTACGCAGACCTTACCACTACCACACAGGTAGAGAGGCTGTTTCCTGGAAACCCTCATCATAAAAACCCATCAGCAGAATAAGCTAGATATGATAAACAGGCAAGAAAGAGAAGAACACATGATAATACGTAGATACAAGATAGTAACATATAAAGACAGATAAATAACATATAAAGGCAGACAATTACCACTCCTTCCTATCTACCCTATTATCCTGCTACTCTAATTCTCGACCTCCACTCCTTCCTGTCTAAGGTCATGTCCTTGGTGAGACCAAGTTTCACCATATCATATCTAATCACCTCCCCCCAATACTTTTTCGGTCTACCTCTACCCCTCCTAGTGGCTCCCAAATCTAGCCTCTCACACCTTCTAACAGGGGCATCGGTACTCCTTCTCTGTACATGTCCAAACCATCGCAGTCTCGCTTCCCTCATCTTGTCAGCTACAGGGGCCACCTCTAGCTTCTCCCGAATGACCTCGTTCCTAATCTTATCACTCCTGGTGTGACCACACATCCATCTTAACATCCTCATTTCTGCGACCTGCATCTTCTGAACATGTACATTTTTTATTGGCCAACACTCCACCCCATACAACAAAGATGGTCTAACCACCATTCTGTAGAACTTACCTTTGAGTTTAGGTGGTATCTTCTTATCACACAATACTCCAGAGGCCAACCTCCACTTTGTCCAAGCCGCCCCAATACGATGAGTGACATCATCGTCAATATCCCCACTGCTCTGGATGATAGACCCAAGATACTTAAAGCTTTCCTTCTTGGGGATAAGGTGAGCTGCCAGTCTCACATCAATGTCTTTTTCATCCCTCGCAACACTGAATTTGCACTCCAAGTATTCTGTTTTGGTCCTGCTCAGTTTGAATCCTTTAGTCTCCAAAGCGTGTCTCCAAACCTCCAACCTATCATTAACTTTGGTCCGGGTCTCATCAATCAGTACTATGTCATCAGCAAACAACATACACCACGGGACTTCCTCCTGGATAGATCGCGTCAGCTCATCCATCACCAAGGCAAATAAAAAAGGGCTCAACACAGACCCTTGATGAAGTCCCATCTGAACAGGAAAATATTCAGAGTCTCCTCCCACCGTTCTTACCCGAGTTATGGCCCCATCGTACATGTCCTTTATCACTCTAATATATGCCATTTGAACGTCTTTCATCTCCAAACACCTCCATAGGACATCCCTTGGGACTTTGTCATAGGCCTTCTCAAGATCAATGAACACCATATGAAGGTCCTTCTTACTTTCCCTGTATTTCTCCACTAATCTCCGAACAAGGTGGATCGCTTCAGTAGTCGACCGTCCTGGCATGAATCCAAACTGGTTTTCTGAGATAGAAACTACTTTCCTCACCCTCATCTCCATCACTCTCTCCCATGCCTTCATAGTATGACTCAACAACTTGATACCCCTGTAGTTATTACAGTTTTGAATATCACCTTTGTTCTTATACAGTGGGACCATCGTGCTCCTCCTCCATTCATCCGGCATCTTGGCCGTCTTCATGATAGTATTAAACAGTCTAGTCAGCCACTCTATGCCATCCTTAACCATACTCTTCCAAAAATCTATCGGAATCTCATCCGGTCCGAGTGCCCTCCCTCTCTTCATCCTACTAATAGCCCTTCTAACCTCCTCAACTCTGAACCGCCTGCAATAACCAAAGTCTCCGTGACTTTCAGAATGTGCCAACTTGCCCAGCTCAATATTACTATCTCCTTTTTCATTTAAGAGTTTATGAAAGTAAGCTTGCCACCTTTGTTTAATGGAAGTCACATCCACTAACACCTCACCCTTCTCATCCTTGATGCACTTCACTTGATCCAAATCGCGAGCTTTCTTTTCTCTCTCTTTAGCAAGCCTATACATTCGCTTGTCTGCGCCTTTATCACTTAGCTCCTCATATAGGCGCTCAAACGCTGCTGTCTTAGCACTTGTCACCGCCCTCTTTGCTTCTGACTTAGCCGTCTTATAAATCTCCTTAAGCCTCTGTTTTTCATCCTCCTCCCTACACTCCAACCACTTTGTATAGGCCACCTTCTTAGCTTTTACTTTGTCTTGAACTTCTTCATTCCACCATCAATCACCTCGACGTCCCTCACAGGTTCCCCTTGAAACCCCTAGAACCTCAGACGCCACCTTTCTAATGCACCCAGCAGTATTGTCCCACATACTATTCACATCTCCACCACTACTCCAAGCCTCTAAGATTCTCAGTTTTTCTTCCATCTCATGCGAGAGGGCAGGAGTCAGGCCCCCCCATCTAATCCTCGGTTGGGCATAAACAATCTTCCTCTTCTTTTCTCTCTTAATCTCTAAGTCCATCACTAGAAGCCTATGTTGAGTGGAAATACTCTCACTCGGAATAACTTTGCAATTCTTACAAAGGCTTCTATCACCTTTTCGTAGAAGTAGGTAATCAATTTGAGTTTTAGCTACCGCACTCTGAAAGGTTATCAAATGACTTTCCCTCTTCTGGAAACATGAGTTAGCAATAACCAACTCAAATGCTTTAGCAAAATCCAAGAGAGACGTCCCCCCTCCATTCCTTTCCCCAAAACCATAGCCTCCATGGACATCTTCAAACCCACAATCAGTAGCCCCAATATGTTCATTAAAGTCTCCCCCAATGAAAAGCTTTTCTGTCACTGGTATGCCCCTCACCACCTCATCCAATTCTTCCCAAAATAGCCTCTTGACTTCCTCATCTCAACCAGCTTGAGGCGCATAGGCACTAACTACAGTCACTACGTGCTTACCCACCACCAGTTTAATAGACATCATCCTATCGTTAAACCTCCTAACCTCCACCACATATTCCCTAAGGTCCTCATCTACTAGTATACCTACACTATTTCTGTCCCTAGAACCCCCTCCCCATACCATAGCTTGAACCCGTCTACATCCCGAGCTTTAGTCCCTACCCATCTCGTCTCCTGAACACACACTATATTAATTTGTCTCCTCTTAAGACACTTTACTAGTTCTATGGATTTCCCTGTAAGTGTACCTATATTCCACGATCCTACCCTTAATTTAGATAGGTCTGTGCCCTTCCTACCACCCCTACCTATGACACCTGGCCCCAACCAACGACATGACCCTACTCCACCATCAGATCCGTATGCCACCAACTACTAATTACTCTCACTAACCACTTACAATCAGTCAGATAATCACACTCCAATAAATTTCAGCACTGAACAAGTATGAGATACACTAATAACAAACTAAACAAGAAATTGCAAGAAAAGAAATATTATCAGTAGCCAATGCAGCCACGAAAAGAAATAGCCCAATATAAACAACCCAATAAATTCGGAAACAGTAAAATATAAAGTATACTAAACGAATAACCCAATATATAGAAAATAATCAGATGTAGCAAGAAATATATTCAGAAAATAATAAACAGTGATCAATTTAAAACTCCCTAACACTAAAATCTGCACCAAACAGATAAAAGAACCACTACTGGAGTCAAAGAACAATAACAGTGATCAAGCAAAAATATGAGCAAAAAATCTAAACAGTATACTAAACTAAGAAATGTTGTACTGTAATTTGATCAAGAAATACTTCAGAAATTTCTTGTGTACACAATATTAACACACAATATTAGTGAGAACAGAGTTAGGCACAACCAGTCAAGAATAATGAAATAGTGCAGAAGAAAAATGAAATAGTGCAATCAAGAACAATAGGCAACAAGAAATGGCAAAAATTGAACAAGAAGGAACAAGGAATATATATGTACTAAGGAAAATGGAAGATATCACCTGAAATTATACCGTAGGTCGCCTGAGCTGTCGAAATCTGCCAGTCCCAAATTACGTACCCTCAAGAAAGCACCGAGAAGCAGGCGGCACACTCAAGAATCGATCTCTGATTCTGAACTTTCCTCTACTTCGCTGCTTGTGGGGAGCCGACCCTTTTCCAATGTTTTGATTCAAAGAAGATGTACTGCAGCTGTGAGGAATCGCACAGACTTGTAGCTGAATGTCTTTACAGCACAGATCAAGAAATTCTAACAATATTTTTCCAGTGGGTGCAGATTTGGAGAGAGGGCGGGGCAGTTATGGTGCATATGGGTTATATTAATGTTTTGTTCAGTTTTTTTTTCCTTTTTTACGTGTGCTTGTAGTTGTTATTTTTATTTTTAAAAATTTATTTAATAAAATATAGATCCTGATTTGTAAAGAGAATATTTATCTTTAGCTTATTAATTTTCTTCCCATTAATATTTCTATTCTTTGTGAAAAAAATATGTTTCTTATTGATTTATTTAGAACAATAACTTACGATACTTATTTTTATCAGTACAAAAATTTAGACTATAGACTATTTTATTATGATAAAAATTGATAAGGTTATTATTTCATTAATTTTTATTTTAATATTATCTTTGCAATAATGAAGGTACATCAGAACAATTTTATATGATAAATTACATCATGATTGTAACACCCCAACTTTTTTTTCCACTAAGATTGAGCCATCCTTCATATGATAGGATCAATTCATAAGTATTTAAAGTATATTATATGTGATTTAGAGTTATAAAGGATCTTTTACATCAAGTCAAGTCCAAAGAATTTCTAGTGACTAAATTTTCACATGAGTTGATGGAAGGGTCAACTTTAAATGACCATATCTCCTAAAGTATAATGAGTTAGGTGACCCATAATATATCAAATTAAAGATCTTAGAGTTAGCTGATAACTTCCAGATTGGAAGCTTAGCAGTGGCAACAATGGCAGTTAGCCATTTAGAAGAGAGAAAAGAGTAGAGAAGAAAGAGAAGGATCTCAGCTTTTCTTATTATCCAAACAATGTCAATGTACAGGTATTTATACTAATTAGTTAACTAACTTGTTAACTAACTTTTAACCAATCACTAACTGCCAACTAACTCTAATAGTGTTAACTAACTATATTAGTTCTAATCAGCTTTGTCACGCCCCGGGAGGGTACCCTTGGCGTGGCCGGCACTCAGGGACTATTGCTAGTCCCCAAGCGAACCACTTAGCCTCATCACATCATTCAATCGAATAAACTCTACTGAACAGTGGAAAATATAATTAAGTAATGGATACATCTCATCTAAAGTCTCAAAAGAATATATAAAATAACAAAGGCTAGTAGAAAGAACTAGCTCACAATCTCAACATCAACAGTCGACCATCGTCTATGAAGCCTCTATCACTAATCATGTGGTGCCAATGACAAATCCATGGCTACCCAAATCAAAATAAAAGAAATAGTCCAATCTAACTCTAAAGCATGATGAAATAAAAGTAGTGGATCCTCCGGAGTAGGGGAGGCTCACCAAATCAACTTCGAATCTCAGATCTTCAACGGAGCGCCTGTCGATGATCTCTAGTACCTGCCTCTACATCATAAAATGATGCAGTCCAGAGTGGACGTCAGTACTTGGAATGTACTGGTATGTAAAATAGCTGAATGAAACAGAAACCGGTAGAATAATATGGAAACAATAGCAACTCAAAATACATATCAAATCACATCATTAGTCAAATGTCCATCTATGCAAGAATAAAGAGTAGACAAGTGACCTATCAACAACTGAAACCTCATCAATCATCTCAGACTCATCTCAAAGGAGCTCACCTCCTCTTATCTCATCACATTTCATTTCATCTCATCTCATCTCAGTGGAGCTCACCTCCTCTCATCTCTTCTAGACTCGGAGTAAGGTACGAAATTTATGGGAGTTTCTCTTAACCGACAACAATCACTTATGAGCCAGTGATTGTACAACAATCCCGCCGGTGTTGCCACGGCCGCCCCGTACTTGCCAGGTAGAGACGAATCGAAACCATAATGGATAAATCCAAGATGGAGACAGAACAATCAACAAAGTCCGCTATTGATTTCAGGGACATCAACTCAAGAGGAAAACCTCTTCTATGCTTGGCGACATAGTTTAATGAGTTCGAGTGGGACTCACTCTTACCCATTTCGGTGCTCGATACTCCTCCCGACTCAATGCTCATAAAACCATCAATCCAATCAAACCAATCTCGTAGGGACTTTAACCCCATCAACGATCGGTATCTCATAGGGACTTTAACCCTATCATCAATCAAGCTCATAGGGACTTTAACCCTCTCATCAATCAATCTCGTAGGGATTTTAACCCTCTCATCATTCATTCTCATCAATGACTCAAGATTAGAACAATCATTAGGAATCAAGTGAATAGACACATCGGTAGAGTTTATTTATAGAGACTCATTAGACAATCAAACTCTATCAACTTATCATCATTCTCTCATCACAATCACAGTCACAATCAACAATCACAATCGTAACTCAAGGCTCTAGACTCATCATTTTCTCATCACAATCACAATCACAATCCAAGGCTCTAGACTCAATCCTCAAGTTCATTATGCATGCTTTTCAAAATGGTCATGTAGGGTTATGCAAATTCTCATGGAAAATATTCAATTTAAGAAAACAAATAGTATGATGATCATCAACATAGAAAACATGTGATATCAAATATAATTTTCAAGAAAAGCTATCAAAGAACTCATGCATGTAGACTCTTCAATCATCAACTCATCTATAACCTCTATGGGGCACATGAGAGAACAAACTCATGTTTTAGTTTAGCCTTACATACCTGTGATACCGTCAACAATCGAGTACTTTCGGGGTCTCCGCTCGAATTCCTCCCACAAGCTCTTCTCTCTTCTCCTCAAGCCCTAGCCTTGTTAGTTTCTAAGGGATAGGACTTAGAATGAGGTTTTAGACCCTTTTTTGGTTGAAAACGACTTAATTAGTCGTGTACCAGTGTTTAGGAGGGACTAGGGATTGACTAGAATGCCCCTAGAATTAAATTAGAAATTTGCAGTTCGGAAAAACACACGGTCCGCGACGCGGACCTATCGCGTACTGCGTAATTTTGGAAAAAGTGCTTTTGTACGAGTTCTCTCCATCCCGTCGAAAATTTTGGAAAACACACAAGTGCCACTCCGCGTCAGGTCCGCGATGCGCCTCCGTCGCGGACAGCCACTGTTTTGTGACTTGATTCGAAAATTTATCTTTCGATCGGGTCGCTCTGAAATTCGACCGAGACCATTTTCCCACTCCATTTTCCATGCTGATCACAAATCCGGTCTCGGATTCGCCATACGAGCATCGAAAGATGCGTTACGCGCATACCCTCACTCCAGGGGTATTTTGGTAATTTTACCGGGCGTTACACCATCTCCCCCTTGGGATCATTCGTCCTCGAATGATGAGTAGAGGTGGGGACTAAAGCACAAATAGACTCGAGACTCATCTTCCACTCAGTTCAATCAATCCATCCTCGACCAGGCAATAGTAAGTCGCATCAAAATAAAACAACCAGTTTAGTGAAGAGCAAGGATTTTTACCTTAAATGTTTCCATCATCCGTTGTCACGAATAGGTGCGGCTATTTGGCCCTCATCTCCTCCTCAGCTTCCCATGTGGCTTCTTCAACGAATTGATTCCTCCACAGGACTTTGACTGAGGCTATCTCTTTGTTCCTCAACCTGCGAATCTGACGATCAAGGATCTGAACCGGGACCTCTTCATAAGATAGGCTATCTTTCACTCCAAGGCCATCGATAGGAATCACCACGGCGGGATCTCCCAAGCATTTCTTTAGCATCGACACATGGAATACCTGATGAACTCCCTCTAACTCGGAAGGTAACTCCAACTCGTAAGCAACCTTCCCAATCCTTTTTACGATCTGATATGGCCCGACATATCGTGGGCTTAACTTTCCCTTCTTTCCAAACCTTAGGACACCTTTCATAGGTGATACTTTCAAATACACCCAATCATCTATCTCAAACTCTAAGTCTCTTCTCCTTACGTCGGTGTAGGATTTTTGGCGACTCTGGGCAGTCTTTAGCCTCTCTCTAATGATCTTGACTTTTTCCATCGACTGATGAACAAGATCAGGCCCAATCAGCCCTGCTTCTCCAACCTCAAACCACCCAATCGGCGACCTACATCTTCTCCCGTACAGGGCCTCATAAGGAGCCATCCGAATGCTTGCATGATAACTATTGTTATACGCGAATTCGATCAAGGGTAGATGGTCATCCCAATTTCCTTTGAAGTCAAGTGCACAAGCTCTCAACATATCCTCGAGTGTTTGAATCGTACGCTCTGCCTGACCATCCGTCTGCGGGTGAAAAGTTGTACTCAGATTCACCTTAGTACCCAAACCTTTCTGAAACGATCTCCAGAACTGGGAGGTAAATTGAGCCCCTCTGTCCGAGATGATAGACAAAGGAACCCCATGCAACCTCACGATCTCCTGGACGTACAATCTGGCATACTCTTCCGCAGTGTTTGTTGTCTTTACTGCCAAGAAGTGAGCCGACTTTGTCATCCTATCCACGATCACCCATATCGAATCATGTTGCTTTCGAGATTTCGGCAGGCCAGTGATAAAGTCCATGTTGATCATCTCCCATTTCCACTCCGGAATTTCAAAGTTCTGAGCCAATCCACATGGCCTTTGATGTTCAACCTTCACTTGTTGGCAATTTGGGCATTTCGAGACAAACTCTGCAACATCCCTCTTCATCCCATTCCACCAATAGACCTCCCTTAAGTCGTGGTACATTTTGGTGGAGCTAGGGTGAATGGAATATTTAGTGTTATGAGCTTCTGCCATGATTCTGTCCCGTATGCCATCAACATTTGGAACACACAATCGACCTTGATATCTCAGTACACCATCTCCCCCTTTGGAGAAGACGGTCACCTTCTGATTGTGGACATCCTCCTTCAATTGGAGTATAACTGGGTCTTGGTCTTGCTTTTCTTTCACTTCTATCACTAGCGAGGAAGCAGACCCGTTCTCCACATTAACTCCTCCTTCGTTGTTCTCCTCAAGTCGGACCCCTAATCGAGCCAACCGGTGTACGTCCTTGGCTAATTCCCTCTTTCCTTCCTCCACATGGGCTGTGCTACCCATTGATAACCTGCTAAGAGCATCAGCAACAACGTTAGCTTTACCTGGATGATAGTGAATGCTCATGTCGTAATCCTTGAGCAACTCCAACCATCTCCTCTGTCGCAAGTTAAGCTCCTTCTGACTGAAAACATACTGCAAGCTCTTGTGGTCTGTGAACACATCCACGTGTACCCCATACAAGTAGTGACGCCAGATCTTAAGTGCGAACACTACCGCTGCCAACTCGAGGTCATGGGTTGGGTAATTCCTTTCATGGACCTTGAGTTGCCTGGAGGCATAGGCTATCACCTTCCCCCTTTGCATTAGTACACATCCCAGTCCGACCCTTGAGGCATCACAATAAATCACAAAGCCCTCATTTCCCTCGGGTAAAGTTAAGACTGGTGCAGTAGTCAATCTCGTTTTCAATTCCTGGAAACTCTTCTCACATTCCTCGGACCACTGAAACTTGACCTTTTTCTGGGTCAACTTGGTCAATGGTGCGGATAAGGAAGAAAATCCTTCTACAAACCTGCGGTAGTAGCCCGCCAACCCCAAGAAACTTCTAATGTCAGTCGGAGTGGTCGGTCGTGGCAAGTTCTTAACCGCTTCAATCTTCTGGGCATCCACCTGAATACCATCACCGGAAACAACGTGGCCCAGGAAGGCTGCTGACTTAAGCCAGAACTCACACTTTGAAAATTTTGCATACAACTCATGGTCCCTAAGAGTTTGGAGGACAACTCTGAGGTGATTGGCATGCTCCTCTTCACTCCTTGAATATATCAGAATATCATCGATGAATACAATCACAAACAAGTCAAGATACGGTTTGAACACCCTGTTCATCAAGTCCATAAAGGCGGCAGGTGCATTCGTCAACCCAAAGGACATGACCAGGAATTCAAAATGGCCATATCTAGTCCTAAAGGCTGTCTTTGGAATGTCGCACTCTCTCACCTTCAGCTGATGGTAGCCAGATCTGAGGTCTATCTTAGAGAAACAAGAGGCGCCCTGAAGTTGGTCAAACAAATCATCTATCCTTGGGAGAGGATATTTGTTCTTCACGGTGACCTTGTTCAGTTGCCTATAATCAACACACATTCTGAGAGACCCATCTTTCTTTCGCACGAATAGGACAGGAGCACCCCATGGTGAAACGCTTGGCCTAATGAAGCCCTTCTCTAGCAAATCTTTTAGTTGCTCTTTCAATTCTTTCAGCTCAGCGGGGGCCATCCTGTAAGGTGGAATCGAAATGGGTTGGGTATCAGGAAGAATGTCAATCCCGAAGTCAATCTCCCTATCAGGAGGGACTCCGGGCAGATCATCAGGAAATACTTCCGGATACTCACTAACAATCGGAACTGACTCAAGAGTTGGGGACTCAACCTCGTCTGATTTCACTCGTACTAGGTGATAGATACAACCTTTGGAAATTAACTTCCGGGCTTTAAGATATGAGATAAACCTCCCCCTCGGTGTCACTGAGTCACCCTTCCACTCTAGAACTGGTTCATTTGGAATTTGGAACTTAACAATTCGAGATCTACAATCAACAGAGGCATAACAGGCGTGGAGCCAATCCATGCCAAGGATCAAGTCGAAATCAATCATCTCCAGCTCAATCAAATCAACAAGAGTGTCCCTATGATAGATGGACACTACGCAAGTCCTATAAACTCTCTCAGCTCGAATAGACTCACCCACTGGAGTAGAAACATCAAAAGGTTCAAGGAGACTCTCAGGGGTCATATCAAATTTACTGGCCACATAAGGAGATACAAATGACAGTGTGGCACCAGGGTCCATCAAGACATAACAATCAAAAGTAAAGACACGAATCATACCCGTCACCACATCTGGGGAGTTCTCCTGATCTTGGCGACTACCCATGGCGTACAAGCGGTTTGTCGCTCCGCCTGATCCTGACATAGTGGCCCTCTGGTTCCCTCCTACTGGTGGGGCCGATGCAGTGGATTGAGCTCGGCTAGCCCATCGAGGACAGTCTCTCTGATAGTGACCCACTTGGCCACATTTGTAGCACCCATCCTTTCCCTCACGACAGCTCCCCAGGTGCAACTTGCCACACTTTTTACACGGCGGTTGACCCCGCGATCCTTGAGCCACACTAGCTTGTGACTGGGACCCAGGGGCTCTAGTATTCTGGGACCTTTGATCATCCCTGATCCTGGGCGTGGGCGTACTAGCAGATGATGGTGTTGGAAAGCGATGACCATTGCCTCTCCTTCCCGTCTCATAGCTAGACGTTTTGGCTTTCTTGCGCCTGAATTCCTCCTTGTCATGCTGCCTCTCCTCATCAGCCTGTTGTACAAATGTCATCAATCGCCCAATGTCCATATCACTCACCAGCATTGCCCCTCTGCCATCCCTTTTGGGCCCTCTATTCAACCCATCGACATACATTCCCATTCTCCCCCTCTTGTCGGCAATCATATCTGGAGCATAGCGAGATAGTTGTGTGAACTTCAGGCCATACTCCTGCACGGTCATGGAGCCCTGTTTTAGATTCAGAAACTCCCTCACCTTAGCCTCTCTTTTCTCCCTTGGGAAGAAGCGTCCCAAGAAGGCATCCTCAAACACTGCCCAGGTCACACCTGAATCATCATCCACTCGGCCCCTCTTCCATTGGTCGAACCACAGCCTGGCCACCCCTTTGAGTTGGTAGGCGGCCAATTCAACTCTATCCACATCCGCCACATGCATCACTTGGAACACCTTCTCAAGCTCCTCAATATAGCTCTCGGGGTCTTCAGTAGCTGCCGACCCCGTGAACTCAGGCGGGTTCATCCTCAGAAATTCCCGAACTCTGGAGGTGTCATGAGTGTCCAGTCTGCCCGCTCCCTGTCTCACAGGAGGTGCCGCAACAGCCTGGGCTAGAGCCCGGATAGCTTGGCGTAACTCGGCATTGGAGACCTCGTCCTGAGGGGGCTGTTCGACAGGAACCGCTGGATCCACGGGCCCCTCGGGTACTTGGGGTTCAGGTGGGTTAACAGCTTGCCTGGCAGGACGTCCCCTTCCTCTGACAGCTCTTCTGGGAGGCATGTTTATCGATTCTGCACGTGTAACGCACGAATTAGAGGATAGTTTTCATAAAGTTCGATTCCATCGCACGATTTAGAGTAAGAAAGAAGTGTAACCATTCCTAATGTCCCATAGCCTCCTGCTTATGAAGTGTGGTCGACAACACACCCATAAACAAGACTCTACTAGACACGGCCTCATAGACTCCCTAGGACACTTGAACTCTGTGCTCTGATACCAAGTTTGTCACGCCCCGGGAGGGTACCCTTGGCGTGGCCGGCACTCAGGGACTATTGCTAGTCCCCAAGCGAACCACTTAGCCTCATCACATCATTCAATCGAATAAACTCTACTGAACAGTGGAAAATATAATTAAGTAATGGATACATCTCATCTAAAGTCTCAAAAGAATATATAAAATAACAAAGGCTAGTAGAAAGAACTAGCTCACAATCTCAACATCAACAGTCGACCATCGTCTATGAAGCCTCTATCACTAATCATGTGGTGCCAATGACAAATCCATGGCTACCCAAATCAAAATAAAAGAAATAGTCCAATCTAACTCTAAAGCATGATGAAATAAAAGTAGTGGATCCTCCGGAGTAGGGGAGGCTCACCAAATCAACTTCGAATCTCAGATCTTCAACGGAGCGCCTGTCGATGATCTCTAGTACCTGCCTCTACATCATAAAATGATGCAGTCCAGAGTGGACGTCAGTACTTGGAATGTACTGGTATGTAAAATAGCTGAATGAAACAGAAACCGGTAGAATAATATGGAAACAATAGCAACTCAAAATACATATCAAATCACATCATTAGTCAAATGTCCATCTATGCAAGAATAAAGAGTAGACAAGTGACCTATCAACAACTCAAACCTCATCAATCATCTCAGACTCATCTCAAAGGAGCTCACCTCCTCTTATCTCATCACATTTCATTTCATCTCATCTCATCTCAGTGGAGCTCACCTCCTCTCATCTCTTCTAGACTCGGAGTAAGGTACGAAATTTATGGGAGTTTCTCTTAACCGACAACAATCACTTATGAGCCAGTGATTGTACAACAATCCCGCCGGTGTTGCCACGGCCGCCCCGTACTTGCCAGGTAGAGACGAATCGAAACCATAATGGATAAATCCAAGATGGAGACAGAACAATCAACAAAGTCCGCTATTGATTTCAGGGACATCAACTCAAGAGGAAAACCTCTTCTATGCTTGGCGACATAGTTTAATGAGTTCGAGTGGGACTCACTCTTACCCATTTCGGTGCTCGATACTCCTCCCGACTCAATGCTCATAAAACCATCAATCCAATCAAACCAATCTCGTAGGGACTTTAACCCCATCAACGATCGGTATCTCATAGGGACTTTAACCCTATCATCAATCAAGCTCATAGGGACTTTAACCCTCTCATCAATCAATCTCGTAGGGACTTTAACCCTCTCATCATTCATTCTCATCAATGACTCAAGATTAGAACAATCATTAGGAATCAAGTGAATAGACACATCGGTAGAGTTTATTTATAGAGACTCATTAGACAATCAAACTCTATCAACTTATCATCATTCTCTCATCACAATCACAGTCACAATCAACAATCACAATCGTAACTCAAGGCTCTAGACTCATCATTTTCTCATCACAATCACAATCACAATCCAAGGCTCTAGACTCAATCCTCAAGTTCATTATGCATGCTTTTCAAAATGGTCATGTAGGGTTATGCAAATTCTCATGGAAAATATTCAATTTAAGAAAACAAATAGTATGATGATCATCAACATAGAAAACATGTGATATCAAATATAATTTTCAAGAAAAGCTATCAAAGAACTCATGCATGTAGACTCTTCAATCATCAACTCATCTATAACCTCTATGGGGCACATGAGAGAACAAACTCATGTTTCAGTTTAGCCTTACATACCTGTGATACCGTCAACAATCGAGTACTTTCGGGGTCTCCGCTCGAATTCCTCCCACAAGCTCTTCTCTCTTCTCCTCAAGCCCTAGCCTTGTTAGTTTCTAAGGGATAGGACTTAGAATGAGGTTTTAGACCCTTTTTTGGTTGAAAACGACTTAATTAGTCGTGTACCAGTGTTTAGGAGGGACTAGGGATTGACTAGAATGCCCCTAGAATTAAATTAGGAATTTGCAGTTCGGAAAACACACGGTCCGCGACGCGGACCTATCGCGTACTGCGTAATTTTGGAAAAAGTGCTTTTGTACGAGTTCTCTCCATCCCGTCGAAAATTTTGGAAAACACACAAGTGCCACTCCGCGTCAGGTCCGCGACGCGCCTCCGTCGCGGACAGCCACTGTTTTGTGACTTGATTCGAAAATTTATCTTTCGATCGGGTCGCTCTGAAATTCGATCGAGACCATTTTCCCACTCCATTTTCCATGCTGATCACAAATCCGGTCTCGGATTCGCCATACGAGCATCGGAAGATGCGTTACGTGCATACCCTCACTCCAGGGGTATTTTGGTAATTTTACCAGGCATTACAAGCTTGATTAGTGCTCGACACTCCCCCTCAAGCTGATGGCTTGAACTGGTCTTTTAATCCCAGCATGCTTAGAAGATGATCATGTGCTCCTCTTCCTAATCCTTTGGTCAAGATATCTGCCAGTTGATCCTTTGTTGACACATAGTTTGTCTTGATCAGCCCTTTATTGATCTTTTCTCTCACAAAGTGGCAATCTATGTCAATATGCTTAGTTCTTTCATGAAAAATAGGATTTGCAGCTATTTGCATAGCTGCTTTACTGTCACACATCAAGTTTACAGGTTGATGCACTTGAACACCTAGCTCATTGAACATTCCTAGTAACCAAATAACCTCAGCAGTACAAGCAGCCATACTCCTGAACTCAGCTTCTGCTGAACTTCTGGAAATGGTTTCTTATTCCTTTGATTTCCAGGATATTAAAGCTCCCCCAAATTTCACAACATAACCAGTAACAGATATCCTGGTCTCCAAACAAGCACCCCAGTCTGAGTCACAGTAAGCCTGTAGTTCATTGGTACTAGTTGCAGGCATAAAAAGATCTATACCTGGTGAACCTTTGATATATCTCACAACCCTTAAAGTAGCATCCATATGTGACTTCTTTGGACCATGCATAAACTGGCTGAGAACTTGGACTACAAAAGTTATGTCAGGTCTAGTCATGGTGAGGTATAGTAGTCTTCCCACAAATCTCTGATAGACAGTAGGATCCTTCATAAGCTCATCTTCATTTTCTTCTTTGTCAGGTCTGTACTTATCATATTTTACTGAAGTCAGTTTCTGATTAGTCTCAAGTGGAGTTGTTGCTGGTTTTGCTCCACTTAAACCAGCTTCTGATATCAATTCAAGGGTATATTTTCTTTGGCTCATCACTATACCTTCCTTTGATCTTGCTACTTCAATACCTAGGAAGAACTTTAAGTCTCCAAGATCCTTCATCTTGAATTGTTGTTGTAGATCATTCCTGCAATGTTTGTCAGATCTTGACTGCTTTCAGTGATTAACAAATCATCTACATACACTAAAATTACCACCATCTTCTTGTCAACTGTCTTTGTGAACAATGAGTAGTCATAGTGACTCTGAGTGAAGCCCATTTGCAAAAGAGCATCTGTTAGTTTTTTGTTCCATTGTCTTGGAGCCTGCTTGAGACCATACAATGACTTGTGTAGTTTGCAGACTTGCTTATCCCCCCCCCCCCCCCCCCCCCCCCCGTCTAGCAAACCCTTCAGGAATGAGCATATAAACTTCTTCTAGGAGATCCCCATTTAGAAAGGCATTATGTACATCCATTTGATATATAGGCCAGTGACAAGAGGCAGCTAGAGCAATCAGTGACCTGACTGTAACCGTCTTAGCAACTGGAGAAAAAGTTTCTGAATAATCTAGGCCAGCCTGCTAACTGTAACCTTTGGCAACTAGTCTGGCCTTGTACCTCTCAATTTCACCTGAAGATTTGTACTTGATTTTGTACACCCATTTGCAACCAATAGGTGTCTTACCAGCTGGAAGATCAACAATAGACCATGTGTGGTTGTCCTCTAAAGCAGCAATTTCCAGTTTCATGGCCTGAATCCAGGCAGGATCTTGAGATGCTTGATGAAATGATGATGGTTCAGAAGTAGAAGAGTAGGCAGTTAAGGCCAATTGATAAGGTTTAGTAATATGAGAATAAGTGATATATGAGGATAGGGGATAAGTGCAGGTATGAGATGCATAATCATTCATCCATTTAGGAGGATGTTTGGTTCTATTGGACCTTCTAAGGTTATCAGATCCAGACACAGGAAGAGAATTAGAACTGGAAGATATTAGAGGTTCAGAAGTAGAAGCTAGGAAGTCTGGACTAGAAAGAGTGGATGTTTCACACAAAGGAATCTTAGAATTCTCCCCCTGGATTGGTTTGGGATGACCAGTAGGTTATGATAATTGGAGAACAAGAAAGATAGGTGTTCCTATGGATGTAATCTGTAGAAAAGAAAGCATTGACTCTAAGAAAACAACATTTCTACGTACAAACAGTGAATGAGAGTGAAGGTCATAAAGGATATAGCCCTTTTGAACATTTGAGTAACCCATAAGAACACTAGGAATAGCCCTGGTAGAGAACTTATCTGAAGGTTTTGGATTGGATGCATAAGTTAGACATCCAAAGACTCTGAGATGAGTGAGATTTGGTGAATGATGATATAGGAGTTCAAAGGGAGACTTGAAGTTAAGCATTTTTGAAGGAGTTCTATTGATAATGTAGACAGCTGTAGTGACACATTCACCCTAGAACCTTAGAGGTACACCAGACTGGAATCTAAGTGCCCTTGCTACCTGGAGTATTGTTCTATGTTTCCTTTCTACTACTCCATTCTGTTGTGGAGTGTACACACAAGATGTCTGATGCACAATACCATATAGAGACAAAGTAGGTTGAAGTTCATTGCTAAAAAACTCACATCCATTATCTGTCCTGAGAACCTTAACAGAAACAGAAAAGAAATTTTTGACTTTAGCAAGAAAGTGCTTAGGACTACAATGACTTCAGATTTGAACTGTATGAGGAACAACCAGGTGAACCTGGTACAATCATCTACTAGTGTAACAAAATATATTTTTTTGTTGTGAGTAGGGACCTTGTAAGGACCCCAGATATCACAATGGAGAAAATCAAAAGGAGTTTTAGATTTAGAACTACTAACAGGAAATGGAAGTCTAGTATGCTTTTCCAAGGGGCAAACAGTACACTTATTATCTCTAGTTTGCAAATCCTTGAGAGGAACATGTTTTCTGAGTATGTCAATAGGAGCATGACCTAGTCTTCTATGCCACAGCATGTTGTTGCCACATCTTTGTTCCACTGAGTTAACAGATTTGTGAACAGCATTTGAGAATAATTTGCTTTCCCTTAGAATATAAAGACCTTTTTCTTCTTTACCAATCCCTTTCACCTTCCCAGTGTAGAGGTCCTGGAATATACAGAAGTCAGGAAAAAAATTCACTGAGCACTGCAGTTCCTTGGTTAACTTTGATATAGACAACAGATTACACTTAAACTCTGGAAGGAATAAGACATAAGAGATCAAGTGCTTTGTCAATATATATGAACTTCCACTGTGAGTGACCTGTGCTTCTTCACCTGTAGGCAGATGTACTCTATTCTTCTCACAATTTGAAACTCTTTTATATCTATGTAACAAATCAGGTCTATATGTCATATGATTTGTTGCCCCTGAGTCTACTATCCACTTAGAGTGCATTAGAGTTTAACTGAGATGAAGTACCTGCATTTGCTGAATTAGCTGAGACAAGATTGTTTCCTTCACTACCTTTGTTAAGCATATGAAGAATCTGTTGATACTGTTCCTGAGTAAAGAAAGGGATTGCTTGAGACTTAGAGGACTGATTCTCATAACTATTAACACAACTACCTTTTTGAACATTTTCAGCATAACTTGCAACTTGATTTGCATACTGATTCAAACCTTTCCTTTTAGATTTAGGCCAATCTGAGGGATAACCAATCAGTTTATAACATTTCTCCTTTGTATGACCATTATATCCACAATATTCACACACCACTGCACCTTTTCTCTGAACTTTGTAATGATTTGATGAGACTGACCTTCCATGATAGTTACCACTGGAGTTTGAACTTCCTCCTAAAACACTACTTCCTGGAAGTACAGTACCTTTGCTATAATGTGTTTGAGCTTCTACATTCACTCCTTTGACTTTGTGTTTAGGACTCAATACTCCTTTCTGACTAAAGAATGATGCTGCTTCTAGTGATTCATTTATGTCTGCTGAGTTAGTTGTTAAAGATCTCTGACTCTCATGATTTATTACCATCGAATATGCCTTATTCAAGGTAGGAATAGGAGTCATCATAAGAATTTGACTTCTACACTGAGAATAGGTTTCATTCAATCCCATAAGAAACTGCAAAAGTTTCTGATAACCATGATGCTAAGTATAATTCCTTGACTCAGGACAATTACAACCTGGACAGGGCATTATTGCATCAAACTCATCCCATAAATTTCTCAATTTTGAAAAATAATCTGACACAGATAAAGTTCCTTGAGTTAATGTCACAATTTCTCTATGTAGATAGAACACTCTAGATCCATTCACTACATCAAATATCTCCTTCAGATCTAGCCAAACTTTGTGAGCATCTGAAGCATAGATTATACTACTCAAGAGTTCTTCTCTTACTGAATTCATAATCCAAGACAGAACAACAGCATTTACTTTCTCCCATTGTTCATGCAATGATGTATCGAACATGTCCTTAGGTGCCTTCCATCAACAAATCCCAATTTACTCTTACCTAGCAGACCTAGTCACATGGATCGACTCCACAAGGCATAGTTTTCTGATCCAATTAATTGAATTGATACCAGAGAACTTCCTGGTGTGTCGTTAGGATGAAGATAGAGTGGATGATTATAATCCACCTCATTTCTACTTAAATTTCTAGCTGTAAACTGGCCTGATGTTGTAGGAACATCTTCTCCGGCCATATTCAAAACTCTGGATCGATCTATTTTACCTCGATCTAGCTCGTCTTAGCTCGATTTATCTTGTTCTGATTCGATCTGTCAGATGAGCAACTTCTCGACCTAGCTCGACTTGATTTCGTTGATTCCGCCACTGCATGTCTCGAATTCCCAGTTGATCAGGGCTCTGATACCATGATAACTTCCAGATTGGAAGCTTAGCAGTGGCAACAATGGAAGTTATCCATTTAGAAGAGAGAAAAGAGTGGAGAAGAAAGAGAAGGATCTCAGCTTTTCTTATTATCCAAACAATGTCAATGTACAGGTATTTATACTAATTAGTTAACTAACTTGTTAACTAACTTTTAACCAATCACTAACTACCAACTAACTCTAATAATGTTAACTAACTATATTAGTCTAATCAGCTTGATTAGTGCTCAACATTAGCTTTCCAACGCATCTTATTTCGCGTTAAACAGAGTTCGGAGTAGAAAGTTATGAGCATTTTACTGGAGACCTGCAGAGCTGTCTGAAGGTCCACGACGCGGACCTATCGCGAACCCTTTCTGGATAAGCTAAGCAACGTTTCTTTACTTATTTTGAGGGTAATTTTATCCTAAAAACTATGGGGGTCTATTTAAGGTCTCAAAACGCATAAAACGTCAGTTTCATGAGTCAAAACCCTCTCTTTCACTCCTAAACATAAAACGCTCAAGAATCATCAAGAAAGTCATCAAATTTAGGATTAACTTTCAAGATTCTTCATCAAGGTGAGTTATTCTTCATTAGCTTTAAGCTAATTTCTCTATCTATTCATGAAATCCCTAATAGAATCTTAAATTATGACCTAGGGTTTCAAGAAAGCGAATTCACGAATCCCAAGAAAGGATTTCTTGATTATTCTTTTCATAAATTAGGGTTCTTCATCAAGAACTCTAAAGATTCTAAGTCAAGAATTCAAGAATCAAAGAGAAGCATTCAAATAATGTCTTTACAAGTTCTTCCACTCTAAAAGAACTATCAAGGTCGAGGATTTTCTCCAAGGAAACGAGTATTCATCAAATTTTGATTGTAATATCAAATTTCCAGGTATGTAAGGCTAAACTAAAAGCATGAGATTGTTCTCTCATGTGCCCCATAGAGGTCAAAGATGAGTTGATGGTTGAAGAGTATATGTGCATGAATACTTGAGAGTTTTTCATTGAAAAATTGTTTTGAAATTACATGTTTTCTATGTTGATGATCATCATACTATTTGTTTTCTTGAAGTTAACATTTTTCATAAGATTTTCCATAACCTTACATGATAATTTGAAAAGCATGCATAATGAACTTAGGGGATGAGTCTAGAGCCTTGACGATGATGATGTTTGTGATGTTGTGATTGTGTTTCACATTTGATGAGAGTCTTGATGATGATGTTGATGAGAATGATGTTTTATGATGTCTTAAAATTGGAAGTTTAATTTCTAAAAGAGTATCTTGAGTCCATGATGTTGATGTTGATGAGGTGAGGTGATGTTGATGTCGAGGTACTATGTCCCTACAGGACTGATGTTGATGTTGAGGTATTATATTATGTCCCTACGGGACTGATGTTGATGTTGAGGTATTATGTTAATGTCCCTATGGGACTGATGATGAGGTATTATGTCCCTATGGGACTGATGAGATTGAGGTTTTATGAGCATGTCGAGTTCTGGGAGGAGTATTGAGCACCGAAATGGGTAAGTGTGAGTCCCACTTGAACCCATTAACGACATGGCCCGCGTAGGAAGAGGGGATTGAACCGTAATGCGGATGGCTCCTTTCTTGTCCCAAATGAGGACTGAGATTTTTCGTGTGGATCCACTGAGGTTAATGTCCTTTACCCCGGGCAGGGTATTGGATGGATGTGGCAATGGCATCGCTTCGTTGTATCATCACTGGCTCATAGGTGATGGTTGTCGGTTAGGGAAACTCCCAGTTAGGTTCCATTTGATAGAACTCTGATGTTGATGTTGATGTGATGTTTTGAGTCGAGTTCCCTGAGTTGAGTTGATGTCGATGTCCCTGAGCTGAGTTTATGTTGATGTTCCTTGAGTTGAGTTGATGTCGATGCTCCCTGAGCTGAGTTGATGTTGATGTTCCTTGAGTTGAGTTGAGTTGAGTTTTCTTAAGTTGAGTTGAGTTGAGTTTCCTTGAGTTGAGTTGAGTTGAGTTGAGTTGAGTTGAGTTTCCTTGATTTGAGTTGAGTTGAGTTGAGTCGAGTCGAGTTGAGTTTCCTTGAGGTGAGTATGATGTATTGATGATGCATTGATGAGATATTGATGGGTCATTTGTCTACTCTTTATTCTTTCTTTAGATAGACATTTGACATTCTGATGGAGTATGATGTTGAGTTGATGTTATTCCTATATTATTCTACTTGTTTCTGTTTCACTCAGCTATTTTACATACCAGTACATTTCAAATACTGATGTCCCCTTCTGGTACTGCATCATTTTATGATGCATGGGCAGGTATTAGAGATCAACAACAGACGCTTCGTTTAGGATCTATTCGCATTCATCTGATCGGTGAGACCTCCTTGTTTTCGGAGGATTTCCATATTATTATCATCTAGCTTGAGTAGTACTTTATTTTCCTTGAGTTGGGTAACCATCGCCTGATATGGTACCATCTAGATGTTTGAGTTAGAGACTTCATAGACACTGAGGAGAGTATGTGATGTATTTTTTTCAACTATTCTTTGTTGAAAATTAACATTTTATATAAAGACTTGATTACTTTAATTATATTAAAGTCTTTTCCTTGAGGATGTTTCTTCCGTTGTTGAGTATGAGGTGATGATGAGGCCAAGTAGTTCGCTTGGGGACTAGCAATAGCCTCTGAGTGCCGGCCACGCCAAGGGTGCCCTCCCGGGGCGTGACAATGATCATAATATGATTATCAAATAACTTACTTAAATACATACACAAATTAATAATAATCTGTATGTTTTGAGGTTATTGTATTTTCTTCGACAAAGAAAAACTTTAACCACATTCTGTTAATCAAAACAAAAGTTAATATTAATATTCATAAGTAAAGTGAATTATTAATAACAATAAAGTAGCATTTTTTAATGCTGAAATTAGTGATTTATCGTAATTTAGTTCTATTTGAAATAAATAAAATAGAGGTAAATTTTATTTTCAATGTGAAATGATTAAATTCATCTATGCATTAGAATAAATATTTATGTAATTAATTTACGGCAAATATAATCATATTTTATTTACATAAAAATAGTAAAAAACCATATATGACTTTACAATATAGATTGTCAAAAGTCATAAAAAGTATACACTAAATATAAAATGTAGTTTAATTATACACGAGTTATAAACTGAATATAGATTATAATACACCTAAAAATGAATAAAGTTTGATTAATACATGACATATACACTGATTATACATGCCTATACAACGAATGATCATTCTTATGATTGTAAGTGTCGTTGATCTTCGAAAGATTTGTACAAAAAAGTCCAATTAAACTAAAAATATCCAACATTAAGACTCAACTTGTCTTGCAAAAGTGGTTGAAAGTTCAAAATAATGTTGACTTCCTTTCAGTCAGATTCATTATATCCAAGATTCAAAAGAAGCAAAATCTTTGTTAAAAAATCAACACAATTATTAAATATAATAAAAATAATAATCTATGAAATATAATCATGAGAAAGAGGATATATAAAAAATACAAATGCTCTGTGGTGTATCAATAGAAATTGTAGAATTTGTGAAGAAGTCTGAATAATAAACTTTAACTTTTCAAGAAGATGTGGGGAATGGAGTTAAAGGTAGTTTTTATTTTTCAAATATGTGGATAAGAGTAGTTTTTCAAATATTAGTTTTATAGGGGAAAAAAGAAAAATGGTATTATTTAGATAGTTAACTTTTTTTTAAAAAAAAAATTGTTTTTATTTAATTGAAAAAATGTAATGTTTAAAACAGATCATTCAAAATTTTATATTTTATATTTATGATTTTTTTTGTTAAATCTTATTTTATAGTTTTAATAATTGGAATTAAGGAATTTTAAAAAGAAAGAAGAAATTCTTAATCAGTTACAGGAATGCATTTCCGTAACCCAAAGTTAAAAAGGTATTCAAATACAAAATTATAAATAATTAAATGCAATTACACATGTGTGTTTTTTATAAAATAAAATTTTGAAAGTGATTGATATATATATATATATATATATATATATATATATATATATATATATATATATATAGATAGATTTAATTAATTGATATTTTAAAACTAAAAACGAAAGATTAATTGATAACTAAATTAACTATTTTATCCTTAAAATGTCACATGCCAGTCTACTGCACTGCCACTTGGCTAAATATGGAGGCTTTATCCTCTCCTATTAATAATATATAGATATTTTCAAATTTACCCTAGTTTTTTTTCTAAAACATCTCATTTAAATTTTATTTCATATTTTTAAAAAGTACATTCAAATTGTAAATATTTATTTCAAAATTTATCTTCAAACACAATTTCAATTTTAGCTTCAAACACCTACTTGATAACAAATGACAGATTTTGATAGTGTTTGATGTGATTAGAATTGTCATACCAGCCAAGAAGTAAATTTAACAAACCAAGATATATTATGAATTTTTTATAAAATAGTATGTGAAAACCATATATCACACTAATAAAGCTTTAACTGAATTTCACTTAAAATAAAGATAAAGAGCGCATATGAAATGAACAAGATTAAATTAAACATTACTATCTTAAAGGTTGAAATTCAAATCTCAAACACCCAAACCAAAGTATATTGTAATGATAAGTTCTTGAGGTATTTGTGTATTTGCACCTTGAAGTTGAAGCTCTAATCTCAAATGCCCAAATCAAATTGTAATATACTTGAAGAATTAGTTTGTGTTAAGGTATATATATGTGTGAAAGTATGTGTACTGAGACAAAAAGATAAGTGGAGAAAATAGTTTTGACCCAGAAGTATAAGTAGATTATATAAAAAAATAATTAACTGTAATGATCCTCCAAGTCATTTCTACGTCTCTGTATTTTTTGCAACAATTAGAGTATTCCTATAGCGACCCAAAGTCATTTATGACTTGCTAGTAGTTTAGTTGCCTAGTCGTTCATTTGGAAGTTGGGAAAATGAGTTTTGCTGTGAAGTCAAGGTAAACTGCCTTAGAACGAAATTCCAGCCGTTCCATTTGCTCCAAAATAAAAAACATTAGGCTAGAAGCATAGTCGATTTGAGTACCGAGGTTTTTGGTGTTTGTTTAGACCGAATTTTGTATTTTAGCCTTAAAAATAGGCCAATAGTTGACCTATCACGCCCCAAGTCTACACCATGGATGTGGTTGGCACTCGAAAACCATTGTTGGTCCCCAAGCAAACCCTTGGCTTGGCTGACTTACTCAACTGGAAATTTTAACATACATGTAGAAGTTTTACAAGATGAACCTTTTAAAATATTTAATAAAACACAAAGAATTTCAATCATGCTTTATACCGAGTCTGAAAATATCTTTTCATACAATTAGTAATAATGTTTAAAATATCTGAATGAAAAGACTAGACTGAGTCACTAACTCTGTCCATGAAGCCTCTAATATATTGAAGATAGGTGCTGCAACAAGACCCATGGCTACCTGACTGTAAAATAAAATACATAAGCTAAACTAACTAGAGTACTCTGAAAGCAAAAAGGTCTCACCAATTGCTTCTAGAAAATTATCTTACTGAATGTCTGCTATCATGTGGACACCTGAATCTGCATCATAAAACGATGCAGCACCAAAGGGCGTCTGTATGTGGAATGTATAATATGTAAAATGACCAAAACAAAAAAACTCGGGATTCATTGTTCAAAATCATAGGCTTAATGCTAAAAATAATTCAATTGCTAAAAATAATTCAATAACATAAGTAATGCATTATAGGAAAATATCAGATTTAATGCATAAATAAATGCAACTTTGTCTGCATCTGAAAGTAATGTATGCTGTAACTTAGGGAATTTCTCTAACCAATAACCATCACTGTGAGCCTCATGATGATACAACGTCTTGCCCAAATTGCTAGAGCCATCTCATACCTTGTCGAGGTAAGGGATGAAGTGTTGGGGATCCATATAAACTGCGCCATCTTAGTGGCATATGAGCAGTTGTACATCCGGTACAATCCTATCCTACGCTGGCTACGTAGTTTATAAGGTTGGAGTTATCTGAACTCGTATCCACATCGGTGCTCAATACTACTCTCAAAACATGCATTGTGCTTAATAACTGAGAAAATGTCCCACTTTAGGGGAAAATTGAAAATTTGCAACTTAGAGCTGTGGATCAATGTATTTTCTATATATTGGCTTTGCTCTCTCAAAACTGATGATGCTTTCTCAAAACTGGTAATGCTTTCTTTTAAAAAGAAAGTAGTTATGCTCTTTATTGACAAAAATATTCATAAAACTTGTGTCTTTTCTTCAACTCAGTTTCAAGATAAACATTTAAAATATATGTTCAGTCTCAAACTCATTTGACTCAAATTATGTTGAAACTCTATGTAAACACTATAAGAAAATAGACATTCTTCAATTCAAGCAAGACATGACTATAATGATTTCAAAACTCCTTTAGGGTTCTTGTAATTATAGTAATACTTCAAGAATTTAAAGTGATATACTCAATAATAAAGTTCTTAGCATAATAATAATAAAATAACAAGAGTCTCACGACATGATTCTAGAATTTCTCCATAAGATCATAGGAATATAATTAACTTGACTCTTGACTAGAATTCTTGATAAGAAATATAGATTAGGTACGAAAATAGAATTTTAGGTGATCTTACATTCCTGGCAACAAATTTTTTTGAAAAATTGGAGAGACTTTCTCAATCTATAGCCATTCTCCTTTTCAACCTAATCGCTATTCTCTGAAGGAATTACGTGAAAGTGAAAAGAATGGCGTCGGTTATTGATTTTAAGGAGAAAACGACCTCAAAACGATGGGGTTTTGGTCTAGGATGGGTGGGAAAAAGACTAGAATGCCCTTACTTTTAAAAACTAAATGTCAAGTACCGTGGTGGAGCATGTCTGTGACACGGACTGATCGCACTCCAGTTCATTTTGTTGATGAAAACTTATAACGCGTCCAGAAACTATTTTTTCACAAAATAACACATAGATCGCAAATTTGCGTTTTATGCATAAAGTGCAAGTCTGCAACAAGTCTTACAGATAGGACCTTTTCTGGTAAGCAACTAGCTATATGTGAATTGTTGTTGTTGTCCAGAATAGGTTGTTTTTTAAAAATATAGAATTGATTTTTTTTTTGTTGGTTAGTTTTGGGTCTACGCTAGACATATAGTAATGTGGGTTTTGTTAGTTTTGAAATCTTATTGTAAAAATTTATTTGACTAGATCGTGGTGCCGCGAATTCTATTCAAAAGGGAATGGCTCAAGTATTTGATTGATCGTGATTTGACTAAGGCAAGTGAACTTTTAAAACTTTGTAATTCTTGTAGAATTCTCGAATTGTCCTTTCTCCTATATGTGATTTGTGAAATATTTTAATGAAGGTGCTTAAATATAAGATGCAAGTTGGTGTGTGGTTGTGACACTTGAATTTGTAAATGTGGTTAAGTGATGAAAATTCTATTTTTTTTGAGACATATTGTTGTGGTTGGTGATTATTGGTTCGTGGATTGCATCTCATGTTCATTCATTCTATGACATACACACATTTGCATTGTTCTGAATATTGATATGAGTGAGATAGTAAAAGTTGGGACCGAGGTCTTTAACGGTCGAGATGTGATGCTGAGGTCTTTGCCGGCGATATTGTGATGCCGAGGTCTTTGCCGGCGATGATATTGTGATGCCAAGGTCTTTGCCGGCGATGATATTGTGATGCTGAGGTCTTTTCCGGTGATATTGTGATGCCGAGATCTTTACCGGCGATGATATTGTGATGCCAAGGTCTTTGCCGGCGATGATATTGTGATGCCGAGGTCTTTGCCGGCGATATTGTGATGCCGAGGTCTTTGCCAGCGATATTGTGATGTTGAGGTATTTTTCAGTGATATTATGATGCCGAGGTCATTGCCGGCAATTATTGCATACGCATTGCATCTCATCCTTGCATATTCTTATGTGGCATGATGTTATCCCTGTGTTTGATTGTGTTGCTTCTTTTGAGTTGTGACTTGTGATTTGATATTTGTGACATAATGGAAACTATCTCTAGAATGTATTATATGTTGCTGGACTGGGACTTTTCTGACTGCAGGTGTGTAGTTCGGCGGTATGTGGTTGGGTGTGAAAGGAGTTTGTGTATTCTATCGGACTTATTCTATTTTGCTAGTTGACTTGTTGGGTACCGCGTTGTCTTTGGTACTCACCCTTGCTTCTACACTTGTGTAGGTTTTGAGCCCGGACCGTGAGTAGTATTTTTTTCTGATCATCCGAGGCTTCTCAGGAGATTTAGAGAGGTAGTTGTTGTCATCCCGCTGACTCTCTTGTCCTGTTTCCTTTCTGCTTTGTTCTATTTGAGAAGAAAGACAGTTTCAGACTTTGTAATTCTTTGGATTTCTGTATGACTAGTGGCTTGTACACGTGACAACTAATCCTTGGGTGGTATTTAAGTTTGTGGAGATTTTTCCTTTTAGTTATCTATTTTATTTAGTACTTCCGCACGTCATTTCGATATTCTTGTTGGGTTTAGGCTGACTTGTTCTGGTGGGTTTGAGCAAGTGCCATCACGTCTATTTTTGGGTCGTGACAGTTTTGCCTCGAAAAATTATCTTTCAGTCCGATTACTCTAAAAATTAACCAAGATCATTTTTTCACACAATTTTTTGTGCTAATCGTGTTTCCAACCTCAAATTTGCCAAAAGAGTTTGAAAAGATGCGTTATTCAAGCAATCTTTTGTCTAGGGGTATTTTAGTAATTGCTAGGGTGTACATGACCTTAGTCAACATTCTTGGAAAACATACCCAAATAAAAATTTTGACAGCGCGGTTAGCTTTGAAATGATGAATTTGTTCTAGAATGACCTTTTGTTTGGTTGTTGAGTCTTCTGGGTGAGTTTTGGACCCTCGGTGGAAATTGACTAAATTCGACTTTGAAAAGTAGGATCCACATTTGATCGTAATGACCACATATGGGAATTTTGGCTTCGCCATTAGATCTAGGATGTTAATTTTGGTGCAGTTATATAGTTTGTTTACATACATTTGATTCCGAACGAGTTCTAGACACCCCGTCAGGAAATTTTGAAATAGTTGAATCTAGTGTAGGCACCACAGTGCTCCGTGACTATGGAGCCCTTGGTCGCATCTGCAGAGGCCATCTACCCAACAAATCCCTGTCTCTGGCCACCTGACCGCATTCGTGGAGGTCCGACGGGTTAGCACTGTGCGTTCGTGGAAGTCAAGTTAACCTTATGCTTCGCGTTCACGGAGGACTGTGATGAGGTCATTTATATTGTATTACAGTTCACTGCGATCGCAGAGAACAAAATGAGGTGATATATACATGATCTATTTCCGGATTTGACGAGGGAAAGAGAGAAAAATTCAATTAGAGATAAACTAATCATCCAAAAGTCAAATAGAGTGATTCAAAAGGCTAACTTGGTGGAATTTCAAGAAGAACATCGTGAACATGTTGAAAATTGTATTTGGCGTGTTGTTTAAGGTAAGTTTTGTTGTTTTACTGTTTCGTATAGATGTTAATTATCATAAACTTTGAATATTGATTACTCAATCATTTTGGATTCGATTTCAGTAAAATATGGGTCTATCCTGTGTGATTTTTCTAGATGATCATGGTGGTGTTGTCGGAATCTTCTGATTGAGTTTTATTTGAGGTTAAATTACTATGAAACCTGATGCCTTCTATATTTTCCATAAGGAAATATCATTTTCTTTATTGGTCTAATTTGTATTAATTTGAGTATTTGATTGAGCCCTAATTGAAGTATAGGCTCAGGTAGCTGTAAAGATCATGTTGCAGGGTTTGTTTGGGATACTGGGCGCGGGTCCTGCTTTCCTACTTTTCAGCCCCAAGATTGGCTAAGTCCATTTCTTATGGTTTCAGTATCAAAATGATCGTATTGATGATGTGATCCTATTTTTGATAGCTTGACAATGTTCTGAGGCTGCTCAGAAGGCGGAATGATTTGGAGCACACATGATCAAAATTTAGTTAGGCTACGGTCTCCCTTCATCTAGAATGAGTCAAATGTGTAAACATGTTTGGGTAGCGTGAATATTGAGCAGGGGGTTGGTTGGAGGCCATATATTTTGGAACTGATTGTACTAGCTTATATATATATATATATATATATATATATATATATATATATATATATATATATATATATGACTGTCTGGATAGTTGTGTAACATGCTGAGGACACTTGTGAGTGGTATACTGACTGCCTGTTGTACTCATGATTATCTGAGATTGACAGAGTACTTGTTGATATGTTGCGGGTACCTGTGATTGGTGCATTGATTGTCTACCATATTTATGACTAGCCATTACTATCAGATTTTTAATCTAGGCTTAGGCTAGTGATTGCTCTAGATTTGCACTGGTTAGGATTGGTAGATTGATATACTTATACTTATTACAATAGACATCGGGCAAAAAAAATCACCCAAGTTTGCGACGCGGACTTGGTCCTTGACAAGAGTTTTGTTGAAGGTGAAACAAGTCCACGATGAGGACTTATTGCGAACTTATCGTGGACTCTATGTTTTAAAGAAAATTTCGCGGATAAAACTTCTTGTCCACATCGCGGACTTGGTTCACGTCAATTCATTTTTAATTTTTTTTCTTATTTTGGGCTAATCTCAGCTAGAATAGTATGGGATATTACACTCATTGTGATCCAGATAAGTTGAGAATATGAGATTTTTTTTTCTCAACATACACGTTGTTTGAGACTTAAATATGTGAGAATGACATATGTATTGCCCGATAATCATATATACAAATATCAAGTATAAAGGAAAATTGCTAATTGAAATGTTAGATTTTAGCTTTGATTCTCATGCCATATTTTTTTATGAGTTAGGCATTGTGTTGATGCATTGTTGATACATTACTGCTAGTTACACAACAAAAAACATGTTTTATCTATGTATCTATTGAAATTCATGATTCAGCTGTTACTCGCTCCTCTCATATTAGATAGGCATCTTACTAAAAATATTTGTCTCATATTACTTGATCACTTACTAAATCAGGATAGAATTAATTAATTTTTTTAATTTTACCCATATAATTAATATTTTGAGACCCCGTGTTTCTCATCTTCCATTATATAAATAATGATGCATTATATAAGGCACATGTGATTTTTGTTAGCATCTTGGGATAATAAGGCTGCCAATCAGTGGTAATATCAAGGACCTAAAGTTTTAAGCCAAAGGAATACCCTAAATACACATTCGGGGTTAAAAGAATGGCCCGAGTGGCACCTCGCCCTTTTTGGAAGGTTTAAACTAGGTTTCACTTTTCGGATGGGACTAAAAGTGTATAATTTGCTAATAATGGATTTCTTTAAGCTATTTTAATAGACAAAGGTCATACATTAAGTTTTGGAATCAAGAAAGTTGCAAGATAAAGGTTGGCCAAAGTTACTATAAGTTTCTTTATGAAATCCTTCTTAAATTTGGGTCAACTATATCAGTTCATATCTCCCAAACTATAAGGAGTTAGAAGGTCAATAACCTATCAAATTGAAGATCTATGAGTCTAGTTTGCAACGCACAAAACCGCGCATCAAACCGACCTTATAATAAAGAGTTATGACCATTTTACCGAGACTGCCCGAGCTGGAAACCGGGTCATGGGTCGGGTCGGGTCGGGTTGACCCAACTTAATGTCGGCTATTTTGACATTTTAAAGCTCAAAAATGAGCCATTTTCGTCCCAAACCAGTGTGAAACTGAAGAGAAAGCTCCCAAAGGTTCTCTAAGTGATTTAGGTAAGTTTTTCGCGCTTTTACCATTAAAATTCATCCCCGTGCCTAGAAATGCGTGCCTTACGCTTTGCAATTGTTTTCCCCTCGTATTAGCTGTGTTTGGAGCTGTTTTTGGAGTGTAAAAAATGGTGTTCTTGCTGGTTATTGTTGGTTTGCAGCTGGTGTGTTCAGGTAATATTTTTTGGGCTCTTTTACGGTCATTTTTACGAAGTTTTACGGACAATTCCTCGCGTAAATGCTCCTTGCCGAATCTGGTCATTAATGTTAAATTTTTTACTATTTATAGGTGTCTTTAAGATGCGTATATATAGTCGTTGCGAAGCTTAGGACGTAAGGAACAACGTTCGTGAAGGAACTTTTGGCAATTGGACGTTCGTTGAAGAGGTATGTTAAGGCTAAGCTCCGTCCCTCCTTTTAGCACGAAATTCGAGAACTTTCCCAAAACGTCAAATGTGATATCTTACTATTCTGTTGCTAGAAAGACCTTCTGTGAAAGGCATTCGGATTGCAGCTGAGTTATTTTCACGATGGTATTAGGTTGAAATTTCATTCATTCGCTTAAACTGGACATTCAATTTCTATATATCATTTTGTCGGTTTCCCGTCTACCTATTCATATGTTCGAGGTGTTTCTCTTTTTGGTGTAGTGCTATTCAAAATCAGTCCTTCTTCCATACAAAAATATAATTGAAGAATTCAACAAGTAACGCGTTGGTTTCCAATATTCTCAAGTGAAATGCTCCTGTCTAAACTGCTAAGGCACTTGATCCTGTTTAAATACATTCTTTTACTAATTGACATGGGACCAAATATAATCATTACATAAAGCACCTTTATGAACATTTTCAAAGTTAAGGCTTCACTCTAAATGTTGGGTTAAGTTCCCAAACTTGTTAAAAAGGACACGTATGATCCCATGAGCCATATGTATATGCTATGACAATGATTATGATGTTATGAGAATAAGTGTACCAATGAGCCAAGATTGGCTAAATGGCAATGACTATGATGCTATGAGAATAAGTATACCGATGAGCCAAGATTGGCTAAGTTCTTGCTATGGCTTACTATGTGCATTCAACATTCATATCACACATTGCATGTTATGCATGGACTTCGAGCTATAATCAAAGGTATGAGGCCTATTTGCCCAAATATATACATGTATATGGTACAGATGGCCACAGGTTGGCAAGTCTGATGCCGGTTAGCTACGGAAAAGGACCACCAGTGCTAGCATTTGGTTGGGTATATCATGCATTTGCATCTATATATATGTATTCACGACATGTGATACTCGAGCATACCATGCATTTTTTTATCACTAGGAGGTGGCTTATTGGCCAAAGGCTACTTGAGTTTTTGTTATAGGTGGTATTTCTATTAACTTTTTTACTACGGTTATCTATGATTTTACTTCCTGCCTTACATACCGGTACATGTTTATTCGTACTGACGTCCCTTTGCCTGGGGATGCTGCATTTTATTTCGTGTGTGCAGGTTCAGGTAGGGGTTCTGATTTACCCCTCCACTAGGAGCCCTATTCAGCTATAAGTTGGTAAGCTCCACCTTTTCCTGGAGCTTTCACAGGTTGTTTACTTTTTGTTGTACAGTTGGGTATGTCGAGGCCCTGTCCCGACAGTGTTAGTGATTCCCGTAGAGGCCATTGTGGACACGTTATTGTGGGCTAGTCTTTTTGTGTCTTTCAGTCTCTAGTCATCAGTTTGGAATATATGTATAGTGTGTCCCTGTACCTCTATTGTTGCAGCCTTGTCGGCAAATGAGTACTCTATCGTTTTGGTTTACCTATCTTGATGTACTTGAGCTACCGTTGACCAGGTCATGATCTAAAATGTCCAGGCTTAGTCTTTTAGACGTCATGCTGCCCTATTTTCTTCTGGTCCCCAGTTTAGTTAACTAGCATGTTTAGTGGCTTACTCGGCCAATAACGATATCGGGTGCCAGTCGCGCCTCCCCTCTCTTTGGGACATAACAAATATGGCCTTCGTAAGTTTAAATAAACTATGAAGATGCAAAATGTCTTCTTTCAATAGGTTGATTAATGTGAACAAAGGGCAAAGTAGTAAAGTTATTGATGTTGTAGAGCTAACCGTGAAGGATTGGAGATCTTATGTGTTTGAGGTTTTGTGTCTTTTGGTTTGAGTCCTCTAGATAGAGAATCCACTCATTATTTAAGCCTTTTGATATGATATATAATTTGTTCAAAATGAATTTCATCTGTGATCCGAGGAAAGGCCAAATTTTGTAACGCAATGTGCTGAATTAGGGGTGTGCATAGTAGGTTCGGTTCGATTTTATACATTATGAGTTCGATTTATCGGTTATCGATTTTTAAATATACCAAATCAATAACAAACCAATAAAATAATTATTATCGGTTTTCAATTTATCAGTTTTAAGTCCTTAATGGTTTAATTTTTGGTTTACCCAATAAGGATGATGATGAGAATTTGTATTAATAAAAACAGATGGAGTACGAAAGAGTAAAGATTAAAGACTAAATACTAGAGTGGGTGACTAATCACTTAAGTACGATAAAAATTAAAATAGGTAAAGTACTATTATAGTGTCCTATTACTATTAAATTACTAATATTTAATATTCACGAAGGGGTAAAATAGTTAAATAATATAATCTTATTGGGTTATCGGTGACGCCCGGTAAAATTACCAAAATGCCCCTAGAGTGAGGGTACGCGCGTAACGTATCTTCTGGGGCTCGTATGGCAACTCCGAGACCGAATTTGTGATCAGCATGAAAATGGAGTGGGAAAATGGTCCGAGTCGAATTTTAGGACGACCTAATCGAAAGATAAATTTTCGATCCAAGTCACAAAACAGTGACTGTCCGCGACAGAGGCGCGACGCGCACCTGCCGCGGAGGGACACTTATATATTTTTTCAGATTTTCGACGGGATGGAGAAAACTCGTTTAAAAATACTTTTCCAAACATACACAGTTTGCGATAGGTCCGCGTCGCGGACCGTGTATACTTTGGACTGGAAATTTCTAATTTATTTCGAGGGGCATTACGGTCAATCCCTAACCCCTCCTAAACGCTAATACACGGCTAGTAAGGTCGTTTCTACACGAAAAGAGTCTAACAAAACCTATTCTAAGTCCTATTCCAAAATCTAACAAGGCTAGGGCTTGAGGAGAGGAGAGAAAGGCTTGGGGTTAGGAATACGAGAAGAGATCCTTGACGTTACCCAGTTGAATAGCCGCATCACAGGTATGTAAGGCTAAACTAAAACATGGGATTGTTCTCTCATGTGCCCCATAAAGGTCATAGATGAATTGATGATTGAAGAGTCTACATGCATGATTTCTTTGATAGATGTTTCTTGAAAATTATATTTGAAATTACATGTTTTCTATGTTGATGATCATTATACTATTTGTTTTCTTAAATTGAATACTTTCATGGAATTTGCATAACCCTACATGACTATTTCGAAGAGCATGCATAATGAACTTGAGACTTGAGTCTAGAGCCTTGCATTGGGATTGTCGACTGTGATGATGAGTTGATGAAATCTTGATTGTTGTATGAGTCTCTATAAATGAACTCTACTGGTGTGTTTATTCACTTGTTTCCTAATGACGGTTATATAATCTTGAGTCATTGAGGAGGTGTTGATGATAAGGTTAAAATCCCTATGAGATGTTAATGATAGGGTTAAAATCCCTATGAGATGTTGATTATAGGGTGGAAGCCCCTATGAGGTAATTGATGAAAGGGGCCAAGGTCCCGGTGAAATATCAGTCGTGGACGGGGAGTGGGTCCCTATGAGACTGGCAGTCGTTGACGGGGAGTGAATCCCTATGAGACTGGTTGAGGTTGATTTTATGAGCACTAAGTCGGGAGGAGTATCAAGCACCGAAATGAGCAGGAGTGAGTCCCACTCGAACTCATTAACTATGTCGCCAAACGTAGGAGAGGCTTAAACCATCACATATATATATGGTTTCCCTCGAGGTTTAACAGTCCCTGAAAGCAATAGAGGATCTGTTCAGTTTGATTCCATGTCGGGTATATTGATATGGGATCCAGTGTTCCTTACCTGGCAAGTTTGGGACCACAGTGGCAACATCAGGGTGATTGTTGTACATTCACTGGCGCATAAGTGAGTGTTGTCGGTTAAGAGAAACTCCCGGGAAAATTCTTACCTTACTCTGAGTCTAGATGAGATGCAATGAGAGGGGAGCGAACTCCTCTGAGATGATCCATGAGATGAGTTGAGACTAATGATGAGTCTGAGGTATTGATGTGTCACTTGTCTACGCTTTACTCTTTCATAGATAGACAAGCTGACGGTTTGATGTGATTATGATGTTTATCTTGACTTGATGTTGTTTTCCATATTTTCTACCGGATTCTGTTTCATTCAGCTATTTTACATACCAGTACATTCCAAGTACTGACGTCCACCCTAGACTGCATCATTTTATGATGTAGAGGCAGGTACTAGAGATCATCAACAGGCGCTCCGTTGAAGATCAGAGATCCGAAGCTGACTTGGTGAGCCTCCCCTACTCCAGAGGAACCATTATTTTACTTTCATCATGCTTTAGAGTTAGGATTGGACTATCTTCTTATTTTGCTTTGGGTAGCCATGGGTCTGTCATTGGCACTACATGATTTAGTGATAGAGGCTTCATAGAGAGATGTCGAGTATTGATGTTGAGACTGTAAGCTAGTTCTTTCTACTAGCCTTCGTTATTTTATCTATATTATCTTGAGAACTTTAGATGAATTGTGTCTATTACTTGCATATAATTTTCGCTGGTCATTAGAAGTATGTGATTGAATGATGTGATGAGACTAGGTGGTTCGCTTGGGGGCTAGCAATAGTCTCCGAGTGCGGGCCACGCCAAGGGTACCCTCCCGGGGCGTGAAAAACTTGGTATCAGAGCACAGAGTTCAAGTGTCCTAGAGAGTCTATGAAGTCGTGTATAGTAGAGTCTTGTTTATGGGTGTGTTGTCGATCACACTTCATAAGTAGGAGGGTATGGGACATTAGGATTGGTTACACTTCTTTCTTATTCTAAGTCGTGTGATAGAGTTGAACTCTAAGAAAACTATCCTCTAATTCGTGCGTTACACGTGCAGAATCGATAACATGCCTCCCAGAAGAGCTGTCAGAGGAAAGGGACGTCCTGCCAGGCAAGCTGTTAACCCACCTGAGCCTCAAGTACCCGAGAGGCCCATGGATCCAGCTGTCCCTGTTGGGTAACCTCCTCAAGCTGAGATCTCGAATGCTGAGCTACGCCAAGCCATTCAAACTTTGGCCCAAGCTGTCGCAGCACCTGCTGTGAGGCAAGGTGCAGGTGGGACAGACTCTCATGCCACCTCTAGAGTCCGAGAATTTCTGAGGATGAACCCGCCTGAGTTCACGGGGTCAGCATCTACTGAAGACCCCGAGAACTATATAGAGGAACTTGAGAAGGTGTTCCAAGTGATGCACGTGGATGATGCTGATAGGGTTGAATTGGCTGCCTATCAACTCAAAGGGGTGGCCAGTTGTTGTTCGACCAATGGAAGAAGGGCCAAGGGGACGATGCTTCATATGTAACTTGGGCGGTGTTTGAGGAGGCTTTCTTGGGACGCTTTTTCCCAAGGGAGAAAAGAGAGGCTAAGGTGAGGGAGTTCCTGAATCTGAAGCAGGGCTCCATGACCGTGCAGGAGTATGGATTGAAATTCACGCAACTATCCCGCTATGCTCCAGACATGGTTGCGAACATGCGGGGAAGGATGGGAATGTATGTAGATGGGTTGAACAGAGGACCCAAGAGAGATGGAAGAGGAGTTATGCTTGTACGTGACATGGACATCGGGCGACTGATGACATTCGTGCAACAAGCTGACGAAGAAAGGCAACAGGACAGGGAAGAGTTCAAGTGCAAGACGACTAAGACATCCAGCCACAAAGGTGGAAGGAGAGGTAATGGGAATTGATTTCTAGCACCCTCAGCTGCTAGCGCACCTGTGCCTAAAGGCACGTATGAGCAAAGGTTCCTGAATACAGGGAATCACGGACCCCAGTCCCAAGCTAGTGTGGCTCAAGGTTCTCAGCGTAGGCCACAATGTGATAACTGTGGAAAGACGCATTGGGGGAGATGTCGTGATAAGAATGACGCATGCTTCGGGTGTGGCCATGTAGGCCACTACAAGAAGGATTGTCCAAAACGGGCTAGCCAGGCCCAGTCTGCGGCATCGGCCCCACCGGTTAGAGGGAACCCAAGGGCCACTACGTCAGGTGCAGGCGGGGCCACAAACCGCTTGTATGCTATGGGGAGTCGCCAAGATCAGGAAAATTCTCCAGACATCGTGACGGGTATGATCTGAGTCTTTACTTTTGATTGTTATGTTTTGATGGATCCTGGTGCCACATTGTCGTTTGTAACTCCTTATGTGGCCAGTAAATTTGATAAAACCCCCGAGAGTCTTCTTGAACCCTTTGATTTTTCTACTCCGGTGGGTGAGTCTATTCGAGCTGAAAGGGTCTATAGAGCTTGTGTAGTGTCCATCCATCATAGGGACACCATTATTGATTTGATCGAGTTAAAGATGGTTGACTTTGATTTGATCCTCGGCATGGATTGGCTTCACGCCTGTTATGCCTCTGTGGATTGTAGATCCCGAACGGTTAAGTTCCAATTTCCAAATGAACCAGTTCTAGAGTGGAAGGGTGACTTAGTGACACCTAGGGGGAGGTTTATCTCATATCTTAAAGCCCAGAAGTTAATTTCCAAAGGCTGTATTTATCACTTGGTGAGAGTGAAATCTGATAATGTTGAGTCCCCAACTCTTGAGTCAGTTCCGGTTGTCAACGAGTTTCCAGAAGTCTTTCCTGATGATCTGCCCGGAGTCCCTCCCGATAGGGAGATTGACTTTGGGATTGATGTTCTTCCAGATACCCAGCCTATTTCGATCCCACCTTACAGAATGGCCCCCGCTGAGTTAAAAGAATTGAAAGAGCAATTAAAAGATTTGCTGGAAAAGGGCTTCATTAGGCCAAGTGTTTCGCCATGGGGTGCCCCTGTTTTATTCGTGCGGAAGAAAGATGGGTCTCTCAGAATGTGTATCGATTATAGGCAACTGAACAAGGTCACGATAAAGAACAAATATCCCCTCCCAAGGATAGATGATTTGTTTGACCAACTTCAGGGCGCCTCTTGCTTCTCTAAGATAGACCTTAGATCTAGCTACCATCAGTTGAAGGTGAAGGAGTGTGACGTTCCAAAGACAGCCTTCAGAACTAGATCCATTTTGAGTTCTTTGTCATGTCCTTCGGACTGACGAATGCACCTGCCGCCTTTATGGACTTGATGAATAGAGTGTTCAAGCCATATCTTGATTTGTTTGTGATTGTGTTCATCGACGACATCCTGGTGTATTCAAGGAGTGAGGAGGAGCATGCTAACCACCTCAGAGTGGTCCTCCAAACTCTTAAAGACCACGAGTTGTATGCAAAGTTCTCCAAATGTGAATTCTGGCGTGAGTCAGCGGCCTTCCTAGGCCACGTTGTTTCTAGTGACGGTATTCGAGTGGATGCCCAAAAGATTGAGGCGGTTAAGAACTGGCCCCGACCGACCACTCCAACTGATATCAGAAGTTTCTTGGGGCTGGCAGGCTACTACGCAGGTTTGTGGAGGGATTTTCTTCCCTATCCGCGCCACTGACCAAATTGACTTAGAAAAAGGTCAAGTTTCAGCGGTCCGAAAAATGTGAAAAGCGTTTCCAGGAATTGAAAACAAGGTTAACTACTGCACTAGTCCTAACTCTAACCAACGGGACCGAAGACTTTGTAATCTATTGTGATGCCTCGATGGTTGGATTGGGATGTGTACTAATGCAAAGGGGGAAAGTGATAGCTTATGCTTCCAGGCAACTCGAGGTTCACGAGAGGAACTACCCAACCCATGACCTCGAATTGGCAGCAGTAGTGTTTGCACTTAAAATTTGGCGGCGCTACTTGTACGGAGTGCATGTGGATGTGTTCACTGACCACAAAAGCTTGCAGTATGTTTTTAGCCAAAAAGAACTCAACTTGCGACAGAGGAGATGGTTAGAATTGCTCAAGGATTATGACATGAGCATTCACTACCACCCAGGTAAAGCTAACGTCGTGGCTGATGCTCTTAGCAGGTTATCAATGGGTAGCACGGCCCATGTGGAGGAAGGAAAGAAGGAGTTAGCCAAGGACGTGCAACGGTTGGCTCGATTAGGAGTCCGACTCGAGGAGAACAATGAAGGAGGAATTAATGTCCAGGACGGGTCTGCTTCCTCGTTAGTGGTGGAGGTGAAGGAAAAGCAAGACCAAGACCCTGTCCTACTCCAATTGAAGGAGGATGTCCAAAATCAGAGGGTGATGGTCTTCTCCAAAGGGAGAGATGGAGTGTTAAGATATCAAAGTTGATTGTATGTCCCAGATGTTGATGACATACGAGACAGAATCATGGCAGAAGCTCATAACACGAGATATTCCATTCATCCTGGCTCCACCAAAATGTACCATGACTTAATGGAGGTCTATTGGTGGAATGGAATGAAGAGGGACATCGCGGAGTTCGTTTCGAAATGCCCAAATTGCCAACAAGTGAAGGTTGAGCATTAAAGGCCATGTGGATTGGCTCAGAACATTGAAATTCCGGAATGGAAATGGGAGATGATTAATATGGACTTTATCACTGGTCTGCCAAGGTCTCGGAAGCAACATGATATTATATGGGTGATCGTGGACAGAATGACTAAGTCAGCTCACTTCCTGGCAGTCAAGACAACGAACACTGCGGAAAAGTATGCCAAGTTGTACATCCAGGAGATTGTGAGGTTGCATGGAGTCCCCTTGTCCATCATCTCGGACAGAGGAGTTCAATTTACCTCCCAGTTCTGGAGATCGTTTCAGAAAAGTTTGGGTACTAAGGTGAACCTGAGTACGGCCTTCCATCCACAGACGGATGGTCAGGCGGAGCGTACAATTCAAACACTGGAGGATATGTTGAGAGCTTGCGTCCTCGATTTCAAAGGGAATTGGGATGATCATTTGCCTTTGGCTGAATTTGCATATAACAATAGTTATCATGCGAGCATCCAAATGGCTCCTTATGAAGCCTTGTACAGAAGAAGGTGTAGATCGCCCATAGGATGGTTTGAGGTTGGAGAAGCAGAGCTCATTGGACCTGATCTTGTTCACCAGTCGATGGAGAAGGTCAAGGTCATTAGAGAGAGGTTAAAGACTGCACAGAGTCGCCAAAAATCTTACACTGACGTGAGGAGAAGAGATCTGGAGTTCGAAGTAGATGATTGGGTGTACTTGAAGGTGTCACCTATGAAGGGTGTCCTAAGGTTTGGGAAGAAGAGAAAGTTGAGTCCACGTTATGTTTGACCCTATCAAATCGTAAGGAGAATTGGGAAGGTGAACTACGAGTTAGAGTTGCCTTCCGAGCTAGATGGGGTACACCCGGTGTTCCATGTGTCTATGCTAAAGAAATGCTTGGGAAATCCGGCCTTGGTGATCCCTGTTGATAGCATTGGGGTGAAGGATAACCTATCGTACGAAGAGGTTCCGGTTCAAATTCTCGATCGTCAGATTCGTAAACTAAGGAACAAAGAAATAGCCTCAGTCAAAGTCCTGTGGAGGAATCAATTCGTTGAAGAGGCCATATGGGAAGCTAAGGAGGAGATGAAGGCAAAGTATCCGCACCTGTTCGTGCCACTGATGGTGAAAGCACTGAAGGTAAAAATCCTTACTCTTCACTAAGCTAAGTGTTGTATTCTTTTATGTGACTTGCTATCATTGAGTCGCGGGTGGATTTATTGAATTGAGTGAGGGAATGAGTCTTGAGTCTATTCGTGCTTTAATCCCCATCTCCACTCCTCATTCGAGGACGAATGATCCCAAGGGGGAGATGATGTGACGCTCGGTAAATTACCAAAATGCCCCTACAGTGAGGGTACGCGTGTAATGCATCTTCCGAGGCTCGTATGGCGAATCCGAGACCGGATTCGTGATCAGCATGAAAAATGGAGTGGGAAAATGGTCCGGGTCGAATTTTCGGACGACCCAATCGAAAGATAAATTTTCGATCCAAGTCACAAACAATGACTGTCCGCGACAGAGGCGCGACGCTCACCTGCCGCTGAGGGACACTTATATATTTTTCCAGATTTTCGACGGGATGGAGAAAACTCGTTTAAAAACACTTTTCCAAAAATACACAGTTCGCGATAGGTCCGCATCGCGGACCGTGTATACTTCGGACTGGAAATTTCTAATTTATTTCGAGGGGCATTCCGGTCAATCCCTAACCCCTCCTAAATGCTAATACACGGCTAGTAAGGTCGTTTCTACACGAAAAGAGTCTAACAAAACCTATTCTAAGTCCTATTCCAAAATCTAACAAGGCTAGGGCTTGAGGAGAGGAGAGAAAGGCTTGGGGTTAGGAATACGAGAAGAGATCCTCGACATCACCCGGTTGAACAGTTGCATCACAGGTATGTAAGGCTAAACTAAAACATGGGATTGTTCTCTCATGTGCCCCATAGAGGTCGTAGTTGGATTGATGATTGAAGAGTCTGCATGCATGATTTCTTTGATGAATTTTCCTGAAAATTATATTTGAAATTACGTGTTTTCTATGTTGATGATCATTATACTATTTGTTTTCTTAAATTGAATACTTTCATGGAATTTGCATAACCCTACATGACTATTTCGAAGAGCATGCATAATGAACTTGAGACTTGAGTCTAGAGCCTTGCATTGGGATTGTCGACTGTGATGATGAGTTGATGAAATCTTGATTGTTGTATGAGTCTCTATAAATGAACTCTACTGGTGTGTTTATTCACTTGTTTCCTAATGACGGTTATATAATCTTGAGTCATTGAGGAGGTGTTGATGATAGGGTTAAAATCCCTATGAGATGTTGATGATAGGGTGGAAGCCCCTATGAGGTAATTGATGAAAGGGGCCAATGTCCCAGTGAAATATCAGTCGTGGACGGGGAGTGGGTCCCTATGAGACTGGCAGTCGTTGACGGGGAGTGAATCTCTATGAGACTGGTTGAGGTTGATTTTATGAGCACTAAGTCGGGAGGAGTATCAAGCACCGAAATGAGCAGGAGTGAGTACCACTCGAACTCATTAACTACGTCGCCAAACGTAGGAGAGGCTTAAACCATCACATATATATATATATGGTTTCCCTCGAGGTTTAACAGTCCCCGAAAGCAATAGAGGATATGTTCAGTTTGATTCCATGTCGGGTATATTAATATGGGATCCAGTGTTCCTTACCTGGAAAGTTTGGGACCACTGTGGCAACATCAGGGTGATTGTTGTACATTCACTGGCTCATAAGTGAGTGTTGTCGGTTAAGAGAAACTCCCGGGAAAATTCTTACCTTACTCCGAGTCTAGATGAGATGTGATGAGAGGGGGGTGAACTCCTCTGAGATGATCCATGAGATGAGTTGAGACTAATGATGAGTCTTTTTTTTTTTTATTTTAACAGACCTTACCCAAGGATTTCACCCCTCGTGGCGGTCAGGGGTTGAGCCGCACACCCCCAAGCCTTAACATAAATATAAAAAAAGACAAATACAAAGGAGGGGGGCATAAACCTTACCTCCGGCTTAAGATGGTTCACCAATCGGCTAACCTACTAAGGTCGGCTAATTAGTCCCCATTTCTAAAAGTGAAAAGCAAGCCTAGAAAATGCCTAAGAGAGTACTACTCTCCTTACATATCATCTAAGAAAGCAATAAACGAGGGAGACTCTCCCTTTACATAAGTAAAAGGAAAATAAACCTACTGCTAATCCTAAAAAAACCAAAAAACAAACCAGGGATTAGAAGAAGGCTCAGGAGGGCTCCTGGTAACCCAAAGTATACCAACTCAAGGCGGTTTCTTGATTCTCTTCAATTTCTTTCTTCTGAACGTGACCATGTCATCTTTGTCTAGATAGAAATAGGCTTTGGCTTCCTTTGGCATTTGTTGAACATTAAAGTATAACTGAGGGCTGCTGAATTGGTGACTATATTTAGCAAGTGAGTCAGCCACGAAATTAGCTTCTCGGAGAGTATGGTAACATCTAAAATCCTCCAACTGAGATATATACTGATGACACTTGTCTAGGCCATAAGCTATGTCAATGGTAGGATGGTTGGCTTGCTGACCAGTTAACCATTTTTGTAGCAATTCCGAATCAACCTCTAATATGACTCTTCTGAAACCCATCTGAAGGCACCAGCTAATGCCGAAGATGGCTGCTTCCAATTCAGCCTTGTTGTTGGTCCCTACCCCCATAGGGGTAGCATAAGCAAATAAGAATAGGCCTGCAGTATTCCTGATGATCCCACCACCACCTAGCCTACCTGGATTAGAAAGAGCACTACCATCCGAATTTAGTTTCACCCACTGATCAGGTGGTTTATTCCACTTGACAGGGGTGACTTTGATATCATGCACCCAATTAGTTGTAATGCTCATAATATCCATCCAGCTACTGGGCCAATCCACATATGGATATGCTATTTTCAGCATATAAAAGACTTCTTTAGCCACAAGGTATTTCACCCTTACATGGTTGGACTTGCTAGCAGCATACTTACTAGCACATCTATTTTTCCATAAGTTCCAGCAAATAAAGATAGGCACTGCTTGAAAAATGAGCTTCTGTAAATCACTCTTATATTTCATAGTCCACCATCTCATCATAGTATTCTTCAATGGACTGCAATCAGTAGTAACACCACAAGAGTTTCCAAAAAAATTCCACACATTTTGAGCAAAGTGGCCAGTGATGAAAATGTGATCAATGGTATCCCACCCCTGATTATAACAACAGCAACATTTACTAGGCTCATACCCAAATCTGATCAAACTCTCATTAGTAGGAAGCTTCCCTTTTAATGCCCTCCAAAGTAAAAAGGAACACTTAAAGGGTATATTCTTGTGCCAAATACAAGTGTTGAGCTTGGTCTTCACTCTCTTGTCCCTTATCAAATTCCATGCAGATGAGATGGTGAACTCTCCATTAGAGTTGAGGCTCCAGATGGCCCTGTCATGCATTCCATTCAAAATACGCAGCTGAGGTATTGATGTGTTACTTGTCTATGCTTTACTCTTTCATAGATAGACAAGCTGACGATTTGATGTGATTATGATGTTTATCTTAACTTGATGTTGTTTTCCATATTTTCTACCGGTTTCTGTTTCATTCAACTATTTTACATACCAGTACATTCCAAGTACTGACGTCCACTCTGGACTGCATCGTTTTATGATGTAGAGGAAGGTACTAGAGATCATCAACAGGCGCTCCGTTGAAGATCAGAGATCCGAAGCTGACTTGGTGAGCCTCCCCTACTCCGGAGGAACCATTATTTTACTTTCATCATGCTTTGGAGTTAGGATTGGACTATCTTCTTATTTTTCTTTGGGTAGCCATGGGTCTGTCATTGGCACCACATGATTTAGTGATAGAGGCTTCATAGACAGGTGTCGAGTATTGATGTTGAGACTGTGAGCTAGTTCTTTCTACTAGCCTTCGTTATTTTATCTATATTATCTTGAGAACTTTAGATGAATTATGTCCATTACTTGCATATAATTTCCGCTGGTCATTAAAAGTATGTGATTGAATGATGTGATGAGACTAGGTGGTTCGCTTGGGGGCTAGCAATAGTCTCCGAGTGCCGGCCACGCCAAGGGTACCCTCCCGGGGCGTGACAATCGGTTTATCTAATAACCCAATAGTAAAAATCGATATCAAACCAATAACCCAAAAATGTTTTTTTTCAAAACCATTAAAAACTCGATTGTAATGCCTGGTAAAATTATCAAAATACCCCTAGAGTGAGGGTAGGCGCGTAATGCATCTTCCGAAGCTCGTATGGCGAATTCGAGACCGGATTTGGAATCAGCATGAAAAATTGAGTGGGAAAGTGGTCTCGGTCGATTTTTAGAGCGACCCGATCGAAAGATAAATTTTCGATCCAAATCAGAAAACAGTGATGGTCGGCGACAGAGGCACGTGGCGGACCTGTCGCGGAGAAGCACTTGTGTGATTTTCAAAATTTTCGACGGGATGGAGAAAACTCGTTCAAAAACATTTTTCTAAAAATACCCTGTTCGCGATAGGTCCGCATCGCGGACCGTGTATTTTTTGGACTGGAAATTTCCAAATAATTACGAGGGGCATTCCGGTCAACCCTCCACCCCTCCTAAACTCTAATACACGACTAATAACGATGTTTCTACGTGAAAAGAGTCTAAAACCCTCATTCTAAGTCCTATTCCCTAAACTAATAAGGCTAGGGCTTGAAGAGAAGAGAGAAGAGCTTGTGCGAGAAATTCGAGAGGAGATCCTAGACGTACTCAGTTGTTAGCCACACCACAGGTATGTAAGGCTAAACTAGAATATGAGATTGTTCTCTCATGTGCCCCATAGAGGTCCTAGAAGAGTTGATGATTGATGAGTCTACATGCATGATTTCTTTGATGGTTTTTCTTGAAAATTATATTTGAAATTACACGTTTTCTATGTTGATGATCATCATACTATTTGTTTTCTTAAGTCGAATATTTTCATGAGAATTTGCATAACCCTACATGATTAATTTGAAAAGCATGCATAATGAACTTGAGGATTGAGTTTAGAGCCTTGAGTTAAGATTGTGATTGTGATTGTGATGAGAGAATGATGATGAGTTGATAGAGTTTGATTGTGTTATGAGTCCCTATAAATGAACTCTACCGATGTGTCTATTCATTTGATCCTTAATGATTGTTCTAAATTTTGAGTTATTGATGAGATTGATTGATGAAAGGGTTAAAGCCCCTATGAGATACCGATCGTTGACGGGGAGTGAGTCCCTATGAGATTGGTTGAGGATTGATATGGAGGTTTTATGAACATTGAGTCGGTAGGAGTATCGAGCACCAAAATGGGTAAGAGTGAGTCTCATTCAAACCCATTAAACTATATTGCCAAGCGTAGAAGAGGTCTTCCTCTTGAGTTTATGTCCCTGAAAGCAATAGCGGACTTGATGAGTTTTCTGACTCCATATTGGGTGAGCTGATATGGTTTTTGATTCGTTCTGTACCTGGCAAGTACAGAACGGTCGTGGCAACACCGGCGGGATGTTGTACAATCACTGGCTCATAAGTGGTTGTTGTCGGTTAAGAGAAACTCCCACAAACTTCGTATCTTACTCCAAGTCTAGATGGGATGAGAGGGGGTGAGCTCCTCTGTGTTGAGTTTGAGATGAGTTGAGACTATTGATGAGTCTGAGTTAATGATGTGTCATTTGTCTACTCTTTATTCTTGCATAGATAGACATTTGACTAACGAGGTGATGTGATGTTTATTTGGAGTTGTTATTGTTTCTTTATTATCTACCGGTTTCTGTTTCACTCAACTATATTGCATACCAGTACATACCAGTACATTCCAAGTACTGATGTCCCCTCTGGACTGCATCGTTTTATGATGCAGAGGCGGGTATTAGGGATCGTTGACAGGCGCTTCGTTGAGGATTCGAGATTGCAGCTACTTGGTGAGCCTCCCTTACTCCGGAGGATTCACTCTTTTATTTCATCATGCTTTAGAGTTAGACTGGATTGTTTCTTTTGTTTGATTTGGGTAGCCATAGATTTGTCATCGGCACCACATGATTTGTAATAGAGGCTTCATAGACGATAGTCGAGCATTTGCTGTTGAGATTGTGAGCTAGTTCTTTCTACTAGCCTTTATTTTTATATATATACTCCTTTGAGACTTTGAATAAGATGTGTCCACCAGACTTATATTTTCCTGCTATCCAGTAGAGTTATTTGATTGAATGATGTGATGGAGCCAAGTGGTTCGCTTGGGGACTAGCAATAGTCTTCGAGTGCCGGCCACGCCTAGGGTACCCTCCCGGGGCGTGACATCGATAACCTAATAACCCAATAACACTAAATTAATAACATTTTTATCAATCGATTTGATTTTGGCACACCCCTATACCAAATGACCTTCTATTGTAATAAATGACTTATCTTTTTGCGTAGGTTATTTTTTTATAAGAAATATAACCTAATTGACATCTTATCAAATTTGCCCTTTTTTATTGAACATATCAAATCCAAGTATAACAAGTACAAGTGATCGGGGTAGTATCGGACCTACTGCAATATTTATCCAAGTTATATTAGTACTCACTTTAGTCAATGTTACTTGTCTATTATTTTAAAAATAAATTTATATTTTCACTTTTAACATATCAAAGAAAGGATTATTATATTTTCTCTTTCTTACCCTTAGCATCAATATTAAATATCAATTAAGAAGTGGTGTGCTAAAATAGTCATATCGATTATTATTTTTTAGAAAAGGGGCTTGATATACACATCAGCTTTGTCATTTAGAGGTAATATACCCCTTGTTACAAGAATGACTCACATATACCATCACTTCGATTCTATAAAAATGGCTCACGTATACCCGTATCATTACAAAAATAGCTCACATATATCCTCACCGTTACGAAGAGACTTGCATATACCCTTTTAGGAGACGGAAGTGAAAAATTTTATTTTATTTTTTATTTTAGAAAAAATCATATGGGGGTATATATGATCTTTTTCACATATTAAATTTTTTGACTTGATTAACTATCATTACTTGAGTTTCTTATTCTCAATATTTTTTCATTTTTTCTTGTAAAAATATGAGACTGAGTATGTTGTTGTTGTTGTTGTTGTTGTGTAAAAATATGAGAGAAAAAAGTGTGGATGAAGAAAGAGAAAAAAAGTAAGAAATATTTTTTAAACCAATTATTTTCTGGATACATTGTAATTTAGATTTTGTATTTGTAAAAAAATTGAGGCATATATAATAAATTTTACGGGGAAGTTAGAAAAAAAGACTTTGACTATCAAAATAACAAATTTAAACTAACTGTTGAATAAAAAAATCTAACATAAATATGTGTGAGAAGTATTAGATATATCCTTAAATGAATATTTTACTTTACTACTTTTATATAGGAGGATAATTCAACAACTTTAGATCTGTTGCTTGCTTGAGCAGCTACTGATTGCAATGCCCACTCCACCTGTTAAAAGCAGTAGCTGATCGTAGACGTGTCTACTTTTATTCGTTTTCATATTTCTTCATTTTGATTTATTTTTTATTTTTTAGAATATGCAATTTTTAAAAAATTATGTAAAAATATTATAAATCATAATTAGTAAGTATAAAAAGTACTATAAATTACAATAATTAGCAACTTAAATTCGAATGGAGGAAGTAGCATATATTATTTGAAATGATATAAAAGGTGCAATCAATCATAATAATTACTAGCTTAAAAATTTAAAAGGCATATAAAAATATTTGAATAGCTCTTGAATTTTATCAGTGTTACATAAATTGGGATAAAGATTGTAATATATAATATTTGAAATTTATGTAAACGGTACTATAAATCATAATAATTAATATTTTAAAATATTTAAGATAGAAATAAAATTTCGATTAACTTTCAAAAAAATTTATGTGCGACATAAATCAGAACAAAATAAGGAACAAATAATATTTAAAAATGACATAAAACATATTATAAGTTATAAAAGATACACACTAATTAATTTATACAATTTAGCTTACATAAACATGAGTTATATACTAATTATACATTACGACCAAAACGCGTTAAATAATAATGCCGCATGACTATTTATTGTAATAAATGACTTTTTAAAAGTGGACTATCTTTTGTATAAGAAATATAACCTAGTGGATATTTTGTCTAATTTGTCCCTTTTTAAAAAAAAGGAAAACTAAGCATATGTGTCACGCCCGGGGAGGGTACCCTTGGCGTGGCTGGCACTCAGTGACTATTGCTAGTCCCCGAGCGAACCACTTAGCCTCATCACCTCACTCAACATCATTACAGCGGAAAAGACAATAAGAGGATACCTCAAATAAAGGGGCCAAATGGCCAACATCAGTCTCAACATCAACTAAGTAAAGTACTACTCAATTCATAAGAACAACATCAAACATCAACCTCAACATCATGTCCACGAAGCCTCTAACCTGACTCAACTACCTCAGAATGGTGCCATGACATGCCATGGCTACCGGACTCAATGAAATAAAGGAAGCATAAAATAGAAGGGTCTCCTTCGGATAGCAAGGAGGCTCACCAAAGTCTGAACTCGAAATCTCTGACCTCAACGGTGCGCCTGCTGAAGTCCTCTAACTCATGTATCTGCATCATAAAACGATGCAGCGCCAAATGGCTTTAGTACGTGGAATGTACTGGTATGTAAAATAGCTGAATAATAATGTAAGTATAACATCATGAAGATACACCAGCTCAACATCACCATCACATCAAACTCATCTCAAGGAACTCGACTCAACTCACTCAAGGAACCTCAACGTCAGCTCTACTCAGGGAACATCAACATCGACTCAACTCAGGAAACATCGACATCGACTCAGAACATCACATCAACATCAACATCAGAGTCCTATAAAAGGAACCTAACTGGGAGTTTCTCTAACCGACAACCATCACCTATGAGCTGGTGATGATACAACGAAGTGATGTCGTTGCCACATCCATCCAATACCCTGCCTAGGGTAAAGGACATAACCTCAGTGGATCCACAAGAAAAACCTCAGTCCTCATTTGGGACAAGACAGGAGCCATCCGCATTGCGGTTCAATCCTCTCTTCCTACGCGGGCCACTCAGTTAATGGGTTCGAGTGGGACTCACTCTTTACCCATTTTGCTGCTCAATACTCCTCCCAGAACTCGAGATGCTCATATAACATCAACCTCATCAGTCTCATAGGGACATAATACCTCATCATCAGTCAAATAGGGACATGATATAATACCTCAACATCAACATCGGTCCCAGGGGGACATAGTATAAAACCTCAACATCAACATCTGTCCCGTAGGGACATAGTACCTCACCTCATAACATCAACATCAACATCAGGACTCAAGATACTCATTTAGCAATTCAATCTCAATGCTAAGATATCATAAAACATCATTCTCATCAACATCAACATCATCATAACATCATCGTAACATCATCATTGTCAAGGCTCTAGACATATCCCCTAATTTCATTATGCATGCTTTTCAAATAATCATGTAAGGTTATGCAAAATCTCATGAAAATGTTAACTTCAAGAAAACAAATAGTATGATGATCATCAACATAGAAAACATGTAATTTCAAATCAATTTTTCAATGAAAAACTCTCAAGTATTCATGCACATATACTCTTCAACCATCAACTCATCTTTGACCTCTATGGGGCACATAAGAGAACAATCCCATGCTTTTACTTTAGCCTTACATACCTGGAAAGTTTTGCTAACACGAATTTGCACAACCTTCTCTTGATATCCTCAACCTCAACTTCCTTCCAGCCCTAGCTTTAGTGACTTTTTAGAAGAACGCTTTAGAATGGGGTTTTTGAAACCCTTTTCTTAGAAATCGACCTTTATTGGTCGTAAGGGAATGTTTAGGATAAATAGGAATGGACTAAAATGCCCTCCGTACTTTAAAAGAATTTTTCCTCGTCCTGAAATAACACAGTCCCCGACGCGGACCTGTCGCGGATAGTGTATTTTCAGAAAATTCAGCTCCGTCAAAAAATCACAGAAAAATATAAGTGTGGCTCCGCGACTGATCCGCGACGCGGTTCTGTCGTGCAGGTGCACTGTTTTTTGTTTTGGAATGAAAAATTATCTTTCGACTCGATCGCTCTAAAAATCGACCGAGACCCTCTTCCCACTCAATTTTCAGTGTTGATCAAGAATCTGCTCTTAGATTTTTAATCCGAGCATCGGAAGACGCGTTTTACACACACCTCTTTCCTAGGGGTATTTTGGTAATTTACCAGGTGTTACAATATGCCCTTTTGAACCAAACTATTTATATTCATATACCCAGTATATTTTAGGCTCCTTTACTATTAAAATTTGCCCTCCTACTATTAAAATTCGCAAGTTGTCGTCATGCGTCAACACCCATCTTGTATCATATATCAATAGGGTATACATATACCGACATGGTATTACAAAGGATTAAGCTCAGTCCTATATGATAACGATATGTATCAATATACCGATAGAGTATCACAAAGAATATATTTTTTATTAATTTAGAATTTAATAAATAAGTTTGTAACTTTAATAATTTTCTCTTAATTATGTTATTTATTAAAAAATGTGCTCAAATTTATATGATACCGATAGGGTATCAATATACTGATGGAGTATCACGAGAATATATTTTCTACTAATTTAGAGTTTAATCAATAATTTTTTAATCTTATACGATACCGATATGGTATATGCTATCGATATGATATCAATATACCGATAGAGTATCACAAAGAATATATTTTCTATTAATTTATAATTTAATAAATAAGTTTGTAACTTTAATAATTTTCTCTCGATTATGTTATTTATTAAAAAAAGTGCTAAAAATTATATGATACTGATAGGGTATCAATATACTGATCAAGTATCACGAGAATATATTTTCTACTAATTTAGAGTTTAATTAATAATTTTCTAATCTTATATGTTACCGATATGGTATGAATATACCAATGAAATATCACAACAGATATATTTTCTACTAATTTAGATTTTAATAATATTTTTATTTGTTTCTTATTTCTTTTTTTAAAAAAACATAATCCTATATGATACTAATTGGGTATCAATATACCACCTGAGTATCACAAAGGATTGAACTCATTCTATATGATATCATTATAATGTATGTATATCACCGGAATATTACAGAGAATTATTTCATAGTATTCATGCTGATATTAGCATGACATCAACATAACGTCAGGCAAAATAAAAAGAAAAAAGTGGAGTAAAAAGTTAAATAATTTGAGCCATAGATTTATTAAAGTAAATAAGTTGAATTGAGTCTAGTAAAAAAACTTAATTTAACATTAAGAATATTTAAGGAAATTAATTTAACATTAGGTCTACTTTATGTATCTATTCTACCAACAAAACTTTTTCTACTTCCTTTGTCGGTGTGCCGCCATGGAGCTCAAATGGCGACAGACTAACTTTTGCTTCTTTGTTTGTTGGTGTGCCGCCATTCATCAGACCCCCATGGTATAATTCCACTGTTTGTTTGTTTTTCCCCATAGCTAAGAATTGTTGATCCACTCTTTCTTTGTTTTTCCCTATAGCTAAGAATTGTTCATCTGTTTGGGGATTTGTATGACCTGAATCAGTGTTGAGTTGGAATTATAGGATATCTGGTAAAATTATGTAAAAATTGATAATTAACGTTTCATCAAATTGAATTTGTTTGCTTTAGATGATATAACTTGTTCTGTGCATCCAATTAAGTTGGAATTTGTTCCCTTTGCTGCAATGAATGGACAAATTGACTGGAGAGAATTATTTTGTACATCAAAGTTTATGCTCTACATACAACAGGTTGTTTTCTTTCCTGTCCAAAAGATTTAGGGTTAAATAGCAGCATAAATAGTAAAAGATTAAGTACAACTCAGTGATATTGGAGATTAGGTTCCACCTAAAGAAGATACATTTATTCTTTCATTAGCATGTTGTGGCAGTTAATTCTCTTAAATATAGCCGGTATCTTTTATGCATATATAGTCCTCTTTCCTGTTTTAAACTTTTCTCTCCTTTCAGATATTATGTGCTTTGGTATTATGAAGAATGTGATATTGGCAAGGGGGTAATATCTTCATCACGTGTATCGGGAAATGAGCAGAGGAATCCAAGTTACATGACTGTGCAAAGAATTGTCGGAGTACTATGCCACCGAAAAAACAAAGTAAGATTCGTGGTGGGCATTGTATTGATGAGGTACAACCCTAGAAAAGTGAGTTATCTACCTATTGAAGCACTTGGTATAAATATTGTCTCTGTTATGTCAACCAAATCCTTGGCAACCGTAACTCGAGCTCAAATTTCAAATTCTTTTCGTGAAAAGAGCATAGTACAGTGGTCTTTAGGATTAGAAGGATATAGGAAACGTTAGAACCATCTAAATGCCAAAATCACTTCACGGAGTAAACAATCAGTACAATCATCTAAAGGTTAAGTATTCATTAACATCCTTAGTATTCATTACTTGGTTTGATTTGTCCTCTTCTTAAACCGAGATTCTTCATAAATTTCATTTTCTATCATATACTCTATTTTAAAAAAAATGATATTGATGTAGCTAGAGTTGATATTATCTTTCAAAATGATTTTCTTTACACTTTCAATATCTGAAAGCTATCATAGCGAAATTTATTAAATTTTATACTTCTATGCAATTGATGTAGCCTATTTCTTAGGTTTGATGGTTTTACCATTTTGGGATATATGAGTCTCGAGGCTGCGAATGAGAGATGAATGATGAATCCATTTACGACATATATAATACATGTAGTTAATAATGTTGGTTCTTCAGGAGACGACCTAGTTTCTAAGGCATAGGAGTAACAACTTAGAGGTTTTAGGTTAAAGTCCTATCTGGTCTAGCCTTGGCGGGCAGCATTACCTTGTCAGTACGTGCTATGGCCTTCTGTTTCCACACTTATAGCATTGTGTTGAATATTGCTCCCTGTTTACCTCGTGACTTGTTTGATACCAGCAAGTTAGACTTTTCATATGGGTTTTAAGAAGTTCCTTCGCTGGGATGGACAGGTTGCCAAAAAATTAGCTTGGGTGGATGCAAGCTCTTGGGACGCCATTAGTATCACTAAAAAAAATGAATAGGACACTTTAGAATGTATGACCAACTATGGAAAGAGTTCTGTTCATACATAGTTGCGGGTTGTGGCATAACGATAATCTGATCAGATACTACTTAGTGAGATGGTAGTAAACCTGATTCCCATTAGGGATAAATTCCTTGAGGACTTGAAGTTACTGCCACTCTTATGGACCATTGATGAGTCGTGGAAATACGACTCTTGTAACGCTTTAAACACAAGATTTTTGCGCGTTCTCAAGCAAATTTGTTAGTTTGATGTGTGTGTTTTTATTATTTTTCAAGAGCATGGTGGAGGCATGGAGTAAGGGGCAAAGTACAAGAAAATGATTGAGGAAAAAGGCACAAGGGTTACCATACGGAGACCTCCACGGCCCGTGCAACATTACACGGGCCGTGAGAGGCCACGTGGGACTGGCTTGAGCGAAGGAGTCAAGAATGGAGCTAAGTGGAGGAGCACGAGCATCCGCACGGCCCGTGTAACACGAAACGGACTGTGTGGTGCACCGCAGGCCCACACTTAGTTTGCTTAAGTGCGGATGGAGTAAAGAAGCCAAGGCAACTCTCACGATCCCTTTTCATGGGCCGTGGGAATTGACAAGGACCGTGCCCCTCATCGTGAAAGTGACGTAAGTTGAAGAGTCATCGTCAAAAATAACAAAAATCATACAAGTGGAGAGAGACGGGGCTCGTCACGGGCCGTGTGACTAACCATGGATCGTGATATGTGCCGTGAAGCTGAAAGACCAAAGTGCTTGCGTGAAGATCATTAAGGCAAGGGTCACAGGTCGTTTCATGAATCGTGAACCGTCACAAAGGCCGTGCCAACGCACGTGGGGACGCAACGCAATTATGGGCTCATGGATCGTTTCACGGTTCGTTTGGACCCTCACAGTCCATGTAGTGACCCGTACCCAAGCTGACGTCTATTTTCCTATTTTAAGTTGGGTTAGGTTTTTCCTTGTATATATATATATATATATATATATATATATATATATATATATATATATATATATATATATATATATATATATATATTATTTTTATTCCGTTTTCATTATCATTTGACGGTTGGAGATAGAGAAAAAGAGGAGAACACTATTTTGCACTAATTTACATTGAGTTCTTGGATTTGAATAATCTCTTTAGAGATTGTAACACGTGGATTCATTACATTATCTATAGTAAGTTCTTTATCATGATTTCTTTATATTGTTGTGGGCGATTTATTTTGAATTTGCTAGGCTAAACCCACAACTAGGATTGTGGAACCATGACAAATCAATAAGATAACAAATTTGGGGGTGAACCTTAGGATTGATTATCGTATAAATTGTAGTATTTTTTGCTTTAACTTCTTCCTTAATAAGTCGACGCTTTAGGGTAAGCCTGTATTTATTACATGCCTGGGAGGGGTGTAGTGATTAGGAAAAGAATTCTACAACAGAAATTCGGGGTTTGTAACCTAGTCTAAGTACTTGAGAGCGGTAGGTGAGAGTATTCTGAGATCTAGAACAGGGGTTAAAATTGTACCCATTCTGTGACCAGAAGGCGATGAGTGATACATCTAAGAAGGACCGAAATGTGAACTAGGTGTTCTATAACTTGTTTGATCTTGTATACGTAATCATGAATGATGTAATCATGAATGACGTAATCATGAATGGGTTTACCATTTGGCTATCATATTAGTCGTCATGGGGAACACAACCCTAACTTCTCATCAATTATTGGAAGTCCAGTAGTCATCGTACACATTAGTTACTTTACTTTAGGAATTTAGTTTGAAACATCAAAAAAACCCCATTCATTTCATGCATTTTTATTTTGGGAATAGAAATTACATCTGAAAAAGGGTACTAGTAGATTTATTTTCACGCATTCCCCATGGGATCGACCTCAACTCTTGTTAAGTTCTATATTTGACCAACGACCGCTTTACTATTCTTTTTGGAGTGTAAATTTGGGCATATCAACCATCTTATGCTTTCAGGTATGGGAAAGAAGAAATTGTAGGTTATATGGGAGCCATACATTGCTGATTTTCTAAATTTTTTCAGTTCTACAACTTAACGAGATGTAGAGTGTGAAACAATTTTTAGCTCTATGTGGAACTCTCTTTATGTTTTTATGGTCTGAGGAATTGCTTCACTGATCTTTTTTGTGTCCTTGAAACTCGATTACCTCTTTCATTATGCTTCAAAAAGCAGAGAAGTTTGCCTTTGATTATTCTACATATACGAATATATGTATATATGGAAGATCTGTTTTACTTGAAGAATTTGCACCACTCAATTGGAATCCAGGTTCTCTTCCATATAGTTATTAGTGGTTTCTCCTCCTTTGCAATTTAGGGTAAGTTTTTGACATCTTAGGTGCTCTAGAACTTGCACTTGAGATATTCAATAACTGTATCCAGGTCATCCTCCTTCCAAAGTTAGATGTATGAGTTTTCATGGCTATTGCTTGATACTACTGAATATTTACTTTTCTTGCTCTTTTAACACTAAATTAGACTTCAATTATCCAGAAAAATGCCCACTAAATCATGCACACCATAATGTTTTCCGTAGGCCAATAAAAAATCTAATTAAAATTTGAGTGAACAAGAAATTTCAATGAGGCATTTCACTTCTTGTGCCTACAAGTGTAATTAAATCAACAATATCAGACTAAGAAGGAAGCATATATAATGACCATTTTGAGTCGTAGTGATGATCAATGAACAAAAGCAAAAGTAAATGTCATATTACTAAAATACGTATGTAACATTTATAGTGTAAACATGGAAATTAATATATATGATTGTCATGACTCGATTTTCAACCAAGAGTTGATCAAGACATATATCAACTCAATTTTTACAATATGAGAGAAGCTAAAACATACAACTCCAAATTTGAATTATTAATAAATATAAAGTCGAATAACAATGTGAAAGCAAAACAATTTCCCATGTGGTTTACGAGCAATTGCATAGGAGTGGGGGTTTACCATATGTGCATCCAAATGGTGCGAGTTCCCATTGTCATAAAAAAAAATAATCTCCCCAGAAGTGGTGTTTGTCACGCCCCGGGAGGGTACCCTTGGCGTGGCCGACACTCAGAGACTGTTGCTAGTCCCCAAGTGAACCACTTAGCCTCATCACATCATTCAATCAAATACACTCTAATGGATAACGGAAAATGTATGTAAGTAAATGGGCACATCTCATCTAAAGTCTCCAAAAGAATATATATAAAAAAGGAAGGCTAGTAGAAAGAACTAGCTCACAATCTCAACATCAATGCTCGACCATCATCTATGAAGCCTCTATCACTAATCATGTGGTGCCAATGACAGATCCATGGCTACCCAAATCAAAATATAAGAATAGTCAAATCTAACTCTAAAGCATGATGAAATAAAAGTAGTGGATCCTCCGGGGTAGGGGAGACTCACCAAATCAGCTGCGGATCTCGAATCTTCAACGGAGCGCCTGTTGACGATCTCTAGTACTTGCCTCTGCATCATAAAACGATGTAGTCCAGAGTGGACATCAGTACTTGGAATGTACTGGTATTTAAAATAGCTGAATGAAACAGAAACCTGTAGAAAATATGGAAACAACATCAACTCAAAATAAACATCAAATCACATCAAATAGTCAAATGTCCATCAATGAAAGAGTAAAGAGTAGACAAATGACACATCAATAACTCAGACTCATCAATAGTCTCAAACTCATCTCAAGGCTCAACTCAAAGGAGCTCACCTCCTCTCATCTCATCTCAAAACTCATCTTAGAAGAGCCCACCCCCCTCTCATCTCATCTAGACGCGGAGTAAGGTAGAAAATTTATGAGAGTTTCTCTTAACCGACAACAACCACTTATGAGCCAGTGATTGTACAACATCCCGCCGGTGTTGCCACGGCCATTCTGTACTTGCCAAGTAGAGAACAAATCAAAAGCCATATCAGCTCACCTAATATGGAATCAGAAAACTCAACAAGTACGCTATTGCTTTCATGGACATAAACTCAAGAGGAAAACCTCTTCTACGCTTGGCGACGTAGTTTAATGGGTTCGAGTGGGACTCACTCTTGCCCATTTCGGTGCTCGATACTCCTCCCGACTCAATGCTAATAAAACCTCCATCTCAACCAATCTCATAGGGACTTTAACCCCGTAAAATAATCTCCACAGGAAGTGCTTGTTGTTCCATCCTGCAAGGACATCCACAAGGTGAAAAACAGCTCTACAATTATCGCATAGTTTATCTTTTATAGAGCATAACCATACATATGTATTACCAAAAAATTCATTGAAAATGAAAAAAGAATACAGAGATTATTGACGTACATTGAACACTACGTAGGTCTGTGGATGCAAGTATAAGCAGCTTAACATCATTTATAAGCATTCTCATCACCAAATCTTCCCTATGCATGAACTCTACCCGAGTAATGTACATATCAAACCTACATATAATGGCAAATGCAAATCAATTTCTAGTAAAAACATTTCTGGTCAAGGGCTCACTTCTACTTTGCATCTCTTTCCCCTTTACTGATAGATATATAAGGAAGAAGCTGACCTTTCTTTCTCACTTGTAAAGAAATATAGTCTATATCTTCTTTACCCAGAATATTATTGTTGAATAGACTTGCCCAGTTATTCACATGGGGAACAAGTTGAAATTTAAGAGTAGCAGGCAAAATACGTGAGTACTCATACACCATATGTCTAACTTTGTTTTAAGGATCAAAAGAAGTTAGACATGTGTATGAGTACTCGCGTCTTTTCCCTGCTACTCTTAAATTTCAACTAGTTTCCCATGGTAATATCTGGGCAAGTCTATTCAACAATCATATTCTGGGTAAATAAGATATAGGACTATATTTCCTTACATGCGAGAAAGAAAGGTCAACTTTTCTAAGGGCCAAAAAAGACTCGGACATTCAGTGCAAAAAATAAGAGAGAGAAAGGTCAACTTTTACCTTATATATCTATCGGTAAAGGGGAAAGGGATGCAAAGTAGAAGTGAACCCTTGCTCAGGAATGTTTTTAATAGAAATTGATTTGCACACACCATATGTCTAACTTTGGAAGGAGGATGAGCCTGGATACAATTATTGAACATCCTAGGTACAATTTCTGGAGCACCTAAGATATCAAAGCTTCCCGGAAATGCAAAGAGGAAGAGAGATTAATAAATTATAGGGACGTAAAAACTTCTACTTGTTGAATGGTGTCAATTCCTTTTATATATATATATATGTATATGTACACACACATATGTATATTTAGTCCGCAGAATAATTACAATTTTGTTTAACCACAATCATATATATATGTATTACCAAAAAATCCATTGAAAATGAAAAAAATATAGAGATTATCGACGTACTTTGACAATCATTGCGCAGGGTTGTGGATGCAAGTATAAGCAACTCAACATCATCTATAAGCATTCTCATCACCAAATCTTCCCTACGCATGAACTCTACCAGAGTAATGTACATATCAAACCTACATATAATGGCAAATACAAATCAATTTCAATTAAAATTATTTTTGGGCAAGGGCTCACTTCTACTTTGCATCCTTTTCCTTTTTACTGATAGATATATAAGGAAGACGTTGACCTTTCTTTCTCACTTGTAAAGAAATATAGTCTGTATCTTCTTTACCCGGAATATGATTGTTGAATAGACTTGCCCAGGTATTCCCATGGGGAACTAGTTGAAATTTAGGAGTAGCAGGCAAAAGATGTGAGTACTCATACACCAGTAGCAGGCAAAAGATGTGAGTACTCATACACCATATGTCTAAACTTTTTTGTTATTCTGAAAAAATAGGTTAGACATATGGTGTAACTTTTTTCTTTTTAAAGAATAAAAAGAAGTTATACATATGGTGTATGAGTACTCACATCTTTTGCCTGCTACTCTTAAATTTCAACTAATTCCCCGTGGGAATATCTGGGCAAGTCTATTCAACTATCATATTTAGGGTAAATAAGATATAGGACTATATTTCTTTACACGCGAGAAAGGAAGGTCAACTTTTACCTTATATATCTATTAGTAAAGGAGAAAGGGATACAAAATAGAAGTGAGCCCTTGCTCAGGAATATTTTTACTAGAAATTAATTTGCATACACCATATGTCTAACTTTGGAAGGAGGATGAGCCTGGATACAATTATTGAACATCCTAGGTACAATTTCTCGAGCACCTAAGATATCAAAACTTCCCGGAAATGCAAAGAGGAAGAGAGATTAATATATTATAGGGACGAAAACTTGTTCCTGTTGAATGGTGCCAATTCCGTAAATAAAAGAAAGATCATCATCATTATTTATATATATATATATATATATATATATATATATATATATATATATATATATATATATACATGAGCATATGTATATGTAGTCCGCTGAATAGTTACTCCTATGTTTTAACCACTCGGTCATCTCCTTGGGGACCAACATCATGTTGTTGACTAAAAAGTATTATATATTTATCTTTACTTATCAATAAGAAAATTACAAAAGAGGAGGTTAATGAGTCAACTGACTACTAGCAAAGATAGGTCATTCAAAAACAGGGATGAGCTGAATTTGAATTAGTAATAAATGTACACAATGAAGTGTATTTACTTCTAGGAATGATCTAGAGCAAGATCACAAGGGTGTGTCATAAGTGGATTCATCATTCCACTCGCTTTCACAGCATCAGGACTTCTAAACTTCAGAATGGTAGGACCATCAGGACCGAAAATGTAGGCTACATCAATAGGATGGAAGTATAGACTAAGTTGCTCGGACTCTTCTCTTTGGTGCCGCACCCGTGTCGACACGATATGGGTGTAGGATCCGTGTCCAATTTGGTCAACCAGTTTCAAGTACTTTGACCAAAATCGATGGGAAAAGTCGGGACAGTTTTAATGATTTGTGTAATCAATACAAAAGCTAAGGTGAAATTGAAGAAAATGGAATACTTTTCATAGAGAAATTTTCCTTTAATCTCCTTCCGAGATTCTCCTCAAGTTCTCTACTTTTAATCACTCTACTTTTAGATATTTTAGATATTTTAGGCAAATCTCCACACCCGTTTACATATATTGATCCATATCCCCAAATCTTAAAAATTAGATCATGAAGGATCCGACCTCTAGATCAGCACATGTATCGGTCACCCGCACCCAAGTCCGAGCAACTTAGAGTATAGAAGTAAATGAATTTTGCTAGGAAAGATTTGCATATATTGATGGTGTAAGGGTGATCACTATTTTGAAAAATAATATCGACTCTAGACTTGATATATCAATGGCATTATTTTAAAAAAAATTAATAAGAGTATGTGATGGAAAATGAAAGTTTTGATGAATAAAAATATAAGAAGAGGATAAATCTGAACAAGTAATGAATACCAGAGATATTAGTGACACTTAACTTTTATATGATTGTACTTGTTTTTTCTCTGTTAAGTTATTTTGATATTTGAAAAATTGTGAGGTTTCATATATCCGGTTGATTTTAAAGAATACTACACTGTTCTCATTTTAGGAAAAGAATTTGAAATTTGAGTTCTAGTTTTTGCTTAAATTCCCCCGAGTCGCAGTCGCCATGGATTTGGTTGATACAACTCTTGAAAAGACAGTTTTCTTCCCTTGACATCCATATTTCTTTATGCTTGATGATAGACTGAGTGCTTCTTCAACAGGTATATAATTCGTTTTTCCGGTCTATACCTCTTTTTCCCAGTTAATACAATGCCAACCACGATACCTCATACGTTTCTTCGGTGGTAGAGTACTCTCAGAAATCTTTGGAGATGCATGTATCTTTGATCCCTCAGAGTACTCATTTTCTGATTCACGTAATGAAGAAATAATCCCCTTTCCTTTTTCACATTTTTCACAACGCCAATCCACTGGTGCAGCTACAAAATAGCCTAGAACACAATACCTGAAAGAATAGAAAAAACAGAATTTTTGAAAACAGGGGACGATTTCGTGTTCATTAAAAATACAGACAGTACTTTTGAGGTTTACAAAGAATATACAGGTACGGCGCAAGGTGATAAAGCAAGTACAGATCAGAGAATCATGACTTCCAGCACGCCTGACTGGTTGTCCACCCTTTCATGCTAAAAAGTGTGTGTATGTGAGAGAGAGAACTTACCGATGCACATCAGCATCTTTATAATGATGGCAGTTAATAATTGCTTTTTGGAAAGCTACATAACTGCAAATTTCACAAATCTTTTTCCGCAAGTTCATATAGATAACTAAAGAAATTCAGAAGCTGACTGACTCTTGAACAGAATGAAGAATGAGGAGACAAAATGTCATCAGGTACACAATGCTATATCATAATCAACAAAATTAAGTTCTCTTCTTTTAGCTAACATGCTTATCTTTTATATAAATCATCCTTTTACAGCAGAAGTACATCCATCGGTGCATTATCCAAACAAATTATTTTCCTAGAAAGAATATCTTTGGTTATACATCATCCAAACAAAATCACCTCTAGTATTCCTCCTTAAGAAACAATTCATGGAGGTAAAGAGCCAGTAAAAGCTAGTCTGTACAATCCCAGTTTTCTTCTTGCAATTGTAAATAAACTGTAAACATTGGTGCCTAGGGTGAAGAACCCATCCACGATTAAGTAAGACAGACTTATTTCCTGTTGCACTATTTTATACAAAATAATTTCCAAAATTTTGACTACTCAGATGAAAGGTGTTATGGAGCTGTTGGTTGATGTAAAGTAATCTGCTTTTGTCCTTGGCAGACTAATTTCTGATTATATTATCTGAGGCCGTGAGTTGATTAAAGGTTATGGTAGGACAACAACACCGATATAGGAAAACTCTGCCTTAAAGTAGATGGTCTAAAGAAGGATGGAGTCTGCACAACCGACAAACTTATCTACCAAGTTCACTCCATGAAGGCTGGAACTGACTCCTCCAACAATGATCTTGATGTCTCTGTTCAAACCTCCAACTCGAACTAACCATATCACAAAGTACCACATGGTGTATAAAATGATCTAGTATTTATATTGAGAAGTCATTTTTGCACTCCTTGATGTTTTCCTTTTAATTAGATCCGTTATCATATCCTTGTCCTCTTAAATTATCAATATCAAGTCAAATACATTTTATTTCATCTAAAATAACTTTAAAAAGGCCTTTTCCACTAGTATCATCTACTTTTAAGAACTCTAAAAGATATTCGATTATTTTTATTGGAGTTACTGAAATATCTACAATCCGTGTTCTAAAAGACATTTGTTCTTGATGACTTGTATCCGGCATGCAGTCAAGTATGATAGAACTTTGCTTTTATAACTTTTTCAATAATTTTATTCTTAATTTCACTTGCCAATAAATTTATTAATTCATTTTGTAAATTATGCCCAAGATAATGATTATGAATTTCGTCATATTTAATTCGTCGAATATGTTCTTGCATAATCGGATCAAATTCTGCAATCATTTCAATAAGACTTAAAAAGTTTCCATTATTTTCTTGATATATTTTTTCATGTTTTCCTCTAAATGCCAAAGTATTTTCTCCAAGAGTTTTTATAATGGAAATAATTCTTGACAATACATTTTTCCAATGTTCTCTATCTCTAAATTTGGTCTTAAACATTTTTATCAATTGTTTTATTGTTATGCAATCTAAATTCTAAATCAATCCATGAACTCATACCAATAATATGTTGGTTAGTTGTTTCACGAGTTCTAAGCTTGGTGCTAAGATTTTTCCAATCTCTACTACCTTCATTAGCTAATTTATTATTTTTAACATTAAACGTCATATTAAACAATTTACAACAAAAATAAAATACTTTATTCAAATCTTTGGAATAAACTAACCATCTTCTTTCATGTTTTTCTCCATTTGCCAATGTTTGAAAATAATATGTAGTAGAAAAATGTCTTGAAAAATTATCTTTTGGAAATAATGTGTAGTAGAAAAAGTCTAGGATAATTGTTTTGAAAATAATGTTTGATAATTTTAATTGGTCCCTTTTCTACTAATAGATCTCTTAACTTTGTATCAACATTATTCTATTGACTAGGATCATATATATTTTTAGGAGTATAATTATTTAAATCATTTATAAATTCTTGATTTTCTTGAGAATCTACATTCGATTTTTCACTAATATCCTCCTCTTCTTTTTTTATTTGGATCATTTCATCACTTAACTCAATTTCAACTAAGTTAGTGACTTGTGCATCTAAGGAGCATCCTCCTACACCTTTTGAGTTAGTTTTGATATTATTTTTTAAAATTTATCAAGAGCACCTTCTTGAGATTTTATCAAATTATCTACTTTTCTTTTTCTTTTAAGTTTTGAATGACCAAATTCATATTTCCTAGTTGACATATTAAAATTCTGATAAATATTTTTAACACTATCTACAATATCAAACAAAAAAATAAGAAATATAAGACACAAAAATAATAATAGAAATTAGAATGATATTTCCCCATTTGAGAACTATGGAGTATGAAGACTTGCTTTCCAAAAAGAAATTTGGCTTCCTTGATATATTTTTAAGTTGAAATTACCAACGTAACAAATAAACTAATAAAGTTTTGTAAGTTTTGAGACTTAGAATAAGAGAAAGAGATAAAAGAAGAATAGAAAAGAGAAAGAGAGAAGGAATAGAAAATTAGAAGGAAAAAAAGAAAGAAGAAAGCAATATATAATTTTTAAAATTGATAGAATAAAATAAAAAATAATAAAAAATCCCATCCCATCCCATCCCAACGTACCCATCCCAACGTTCCAACTTTTTTTTTTAATCTAACTTTCAATTACTACTATAAAGTTACTTAAAAATGGGGCCCTCCAATATTGTGGGGCCTAAGACCAAGGCCTTTTTAATTGTTAAATCCAGCCGGCCCTGCCTATGAGACCTTTTGAAGCTCAAAAGTACTTAGGCAAGGTGATCCTTTATCGCCCTACCTCTTTATCCTTGTTTCGGAATACTTTAGTGGATTGGTGAATTCACTTGGCCACATGAAGACATTCAAATATCACCTGAAATGTGCCCAAATGAGGGTTGCAACTAGGATTTGCAGATGACCTTTTACTCTTCTCAAGAGGTGATGTTGCCTCAGTTAGCCACTTGTATGATTGTTGTCAGGAGTTCTCTACTGCATCGAGCTTAATAGCAAATTTTACTAAGGATTAGATTTGCAAGAGGGAAGCTTCCTTTCAAATATTTAGGAGTACTTCTTAGTACTAAGAGGTTGTCCATTATGCAAGGCCAACCTGTGATTGACAAGATGATCGGCAAAATTACCACATGGGCTGCTAAACTACTCACATACGCAGGGAGAGTTCAACTTATTAAAGGTGTTTTGTTTTTAATACAGATATTCTGGTCTCAGATTTTTATACTTCCAAAGAAGATACTTAGCAGGATCACTGTTATTTGTAGGAAGTTTTATGGACTGGCGGCAGAAAATAACAATAAATCACCTATATCTTGGGAACAAAAACGATAAACTTTGGGTAAGATGGATCCATAGCTATTATGTGAAGAATCTCAGTATGGGACATTGCTCCACCACAGGCATTAGTGTTACTAAGGAAGATTTTCAAGAGTAAAAAGCACTTTGAGGCAGTCGGCATCTCTTATGACCAATTCATGGCTTTCCAAGAATTCTCAATTCAGAAAATGTACAAAAAGTTGCAAAGGGAACTTTCATAAGTTACATGGAAATAGTTAGTTTGCAATAATCTTGAGGCACCAAAATGGAAGTTTATCTTCAGAATGGCTGCACTGGAGAGACTATATACCAAAGATAGACTAGCAAGGTGGAGAATTATCACAAATACTGAATGCCCTTTATGTCCTACAACAACAACAACATACCCAGTGAAATCTCACAAGTGGGGTTTGGGGAGGTAAAATGTATGTAAACCTTACCACTATCTCATAGAGATAGAGATGTTGTTTCTGGTATGCTCTTTATGTCCTAATGGAGTGAAAACTTTGTGCCTCACCTATTCTTTGAATCCCCTTATTCAGCAAATGTGTGGAGGAAACTATTAAGCTGACAAGGCACAGCGAGACATCCCAAGGAATGGAAAGAGGAGCTATCTTGGATGACTAGATGGAAAGGGAGATGTACAACAGATGAAATCTTTAGAATGGTGGCCACTGGTTGTGTCTATCAACTGTGGAAGGAGCGGAATCATAGAGTATTTTAAGAAAGAACAAGTGAGTCTGATGAACTGATAAAAACAATTATACAAGAAGTTTGCTATAGAGGATGCACCAAGAAAAATGTGGAAAAAAGCTCAAGACTCTAAATTTCTACCCTATTTGAGGTGCTGATAATGACAAGGATGTGAGATAAATTGTATGCGGGTTCCTGAGATTATGCTAGACTTAGATTGGATTGTAATCTTGGTCTCTTTGCTATGCTATGTAATTCACTGATAATAATAAAACTTATTTATCAACAAAGAAAAAGGTATAAGCAGACATCCTTCGGCGTCGCCCAGTAGTTTGGGCCCGGGGCTTCTATGTTGGAGGTTTCAAGTTCAAAACCCCTTGCTGGCAAAAGTGAGGGTTTGCCTTTTGAATTGAGTTGGTTGCACTGAGCTTGTCTAGTGCGGGTTACCTTTACTATGTGGTTTGCGAGCTATTGCATAGGAGCGAGAATTTACCCTGTGCGCACTCAAAGAGAAAGCTGATACATTGTTTGACAATCAAATCCAGAATTTTGTTACCACACTGTTGATGGAATGGAAAGGGCAATATTTTGAGTAAATTGTCAAGGTTTTATCTTAATCTAACCACTTCAAACCGGAGGAGGATCTTCCAATCGCCCCGGTATGGGTACTGCTTCCTCATTTGCCTTTTCACTTACATACGTGGCACTATATTAAGCAATTGGTTAGCAGAGTTGGTACACCTTTGGAGTTGGACAACGCAACTAGAAGTAAAACCTGACCTAGCATAGCGAAGGTTAGGGTCGAAATTAACCTATTGGAACCACAACGTGATTCGATTTGGGTTGGAGTTGAAAATGATACTTCTCCTCTTCGGAGATTTACTCAAAAGCTTGAGTACGAGGACATTCCAAAATATTGTAGATTCTGCAAAAAGCTTGGGCATTTGATGGTTGATTGTCATGCCTTAAGCCGAAACAAAAGAGCATGAGAGGCAAACAATACGCAGTAACAACAACAAAGGTGCACAAAAGGAGAATATGTTGATAGGCAACAATGAACAATTACAACAAGATGAAAATGATGATAACGAGAAAGATGTTGACGATTAAGAAAATAACTATGAAACCGTTGTTGGTACTCATACTAAGGTTACTATGGGGACAAGGATGAAATGCAAGAACAAAGATAGGAGTTTACCTATGAAAAGAACTTCGGTTACTCTCAAAGCAACGCTACAAGCCAAGAAACCAAAAAAGAAGAGGGACAGGAAGAATAAACAGGGAAATAAGATAAATCAGAAAAGGGCAATGGTTGCTCAAGAGCAAGTTTCTGCTACTACAGTGCCAAATATTAATCAAAATAAGAATCGAGCAAAGGATACTAGAGAGAATGTTATTGAAGCCGATGCTAACTTTCTGGAAAAATGCGATAGAGGGGAAAATGACATTGATGTAGGTTCTAACACTCAAACAAAACAACATTGGTGAAAGTAGTGTTGAGGTTGATGATAACTTTCTGGAAAAAAGCAACAATGACATATTCAACAACAATGAATCCCAACAACATGACAACAACATTGAGATGATACAAGAATCTAGTAATATCAAGAGCAAGGCTAAACAGAGGAAGGATCGCACCTCAAGGAATCTTGAAGAAATTCAAGGGCATGAAGAATAGTCATGTTCTATTCCTTCTAAAATCGAGGCTCAACCTGGTCTTGACTTGGTAGTGGACCTGAGCATTGGTACCCTTTTAGAATCTGAAAACACATAAAGCTCAAGCACATCCCCTCTAAGAATTTTGAATCTTCTCTTGATGGAAAAATAGTGACTGCCTGGGCAGCTGGTAATCCTTCAAATCATGAAGCCGAGGAGATAGAAGACATAGAAGGATTCTCACATGTTAAGAAAGGAAGAAATAAGAAAAAATGGAAAAAAAAAAAACACAAGGTCAAGGAAAATCCTCCCGCCAAAGGAGGATGCACAAATTAGCCCTCCCTAAAGCTTTAGCGTTACTAGAACCTTTTGTTAGCATGAACCAGGTCAACTATTACATGAAGCTTTTGAAATTCCAACATTGTGTTTCAAATTCCAATGGCAAAATATGGGTTTTTTGGAAAGACAATTTCAACACAAATATCATTTATAATAGTGAGCAGTAAATGACCATTAAGCTTCAACCATGCTCAATAATTGATAGCTTCATGCAACTGCGGTGTATGCTAAATGCACGTCAGTTGAAAGAAGAGATCTTTGGAGTAGTCTGGACGAGGTTTATCAGTTGGCCAATGGGCCATGGTGTATAGGGGGTAACTTTAATTCCATCTTAAGCCCTGATGAAAAATTGGGGGGTAATCCTTATAGGATGAACGGAAGTCTGGATTTTAACAACTGCATGAATAATTGTGAAGTCACCGACATTGGCTTTGTGGGACCAAACTTCACCTGGTGTAACAACAGAAGACCAGGGAAAAGGATCTGGAGAAGTCTTGACAGAATGTTTGTTAATGACCAATAGAGTCAGTTCTTCAACACTAATGTGGTTAGATATCTAGCAAGGATTGGCTCTGATAATAGACCAATGCTCGTTAGTTGTCAGAAAGATCAACACGCAGGTATTAAATGCTTTAAATTTCTAGATTTTTGGACTGATCAACTATCCTTTATGCAGGCAGTGGAGGAATCATGGAACACACATGTTCAAGGAAATTCTATGTGGACTCTACAACAAAAACTGAAAACTCTTAGCAAGAAACTGACTCATTGGTCCAATGAAGTAATTGGAAATGTTTTTGAGCAGGTTACTTGGTGGGAGGCAAAAATCCAAGCCCTTGAAGAGCTGGAAATTCTCTACAATAATGTTCAATGCAGGGAAGATCTTAATAGAGGTCGAGCAGAATATATTAAATGGATGGGTATCCAGGAAAACCTTCTCAAACAAAAGGCTAGAATGAAATGGTTGCGGAGGGTGATTGCAACACTAAATACTTTCATAGTTTGATCAGAGAAAGGAGAAGAAAATTGCTGCTACCTAGAATTAAGATCATAGAGATAATGGGGTCCAAGGTGATGAAGAGATTGGCAAGGCTGCTATACACCACTACAATAGGATTTTCAACCTCCAACTTCAGTTCACTGATAACAGCATTCTAGTTAGCATACAAAGGGTCATTACTTTGGAGGAGAATTCTTTACTTAACAATATGCTTGATCTTGAGGAAATTAACAATGCAGTTTTTAGCATGAGCTCGGATAGTTCTGCTGGTCCCGATGGTTACAATGGTGTATTTTACCACAAGTGTTGGAAGGTGATCAAATATGACATTCAAAATTTTGTTCAAGCCTTCTTCAGGGGCAAAAATCTTACCAAGTTTTTCTCACATACCTGCCTTGTACTTATCCCTAAAACTGAATCACCTTCCACCTTCTTAGACCTTAGACCTATTAGCCTTACCAACTTCTCTTCTAAAATCATCACTAAAATTCTCTCTACAAGGCTTAACCCTCTTCTAGACAAGATCATCTCGGAAAACCAAAGTGCTTTTGTAAAGGTAGAATGATCACTGAGAACGTGTTATTAGCCCAAGAGTTATCTCGAGAGATTAAAAAACATAATACAAGGGGTAACATGATCATCAAATTGGACATGGCCAGATCCTATGATAGGATGTCATGGAATTTTCTAATGGTTGTTAATAGAAAGTTTGGCTTCTCTGAGAAATGGTTAGATATCATTTGGAGACTGTTGTCAGATGTATGGTACTCTATTATCATTAATGGTGCCAGGATAGGTTTTTTCTCTTCTAGTCAGGATCTTAAACTGGGAGATCCTCTCTCTCCTTCTTTGTTTATTATAGGTGCTGAGGTGTTGTCTAGACTCCTTCACAACCTTAATAATAATCCGAACTTTACTCTTTTTAGTATGAATACTTCAAATTTTAACATTATCCATTTAGCATATGCTGATGACATTACTATCTTTACAGGTGGAAACTCTAAATCAATCAAGCTTGTTTTGAAACAAGTGAAGAGATATGAAAAAACATCTGGCCAGAAAGTGAATGAAGAAAAAAACTTTTTCATCACTGCTCCTAATACCTCCGCTAGTAGAATCAATAGGATGAGAGTTGCTTCTGGGTTTGTGGACAAGAATTTTCCTTTCACTTACTTGGGATGTCCAATCTATCATGGAAGAAAAAGAATCTGCTACTTTGAGGGCATGCTAACAAAGGTCATTAAAAAGTTGAATGGATGGCAGAGTAAAATGCTTTTGTATGGAGGGAAGATGGTTTTGATCAAAAGTGTATTACAATCGATGCCTACATATACTCTCTCGGCTATGAATCCTCCAAAAAGAACTTTGACTCTTATCGAAAAACACTTTGCAAATTTCCTTTGGGGAAGAAAAAAGGGCAAAGACAAGTATCATTGGTCAACCTGGGAGCGTTTGTGCCTTCCTAAAGAAGGGGGGGGATAGGGGTGAGGAAATCGGAAAATATTGCTAATGCTTTCACCTTGAAGAGGTGGTGGAGGTTCAGAACTCATCCTTCTCTTTGGGCTTCTTTTTTGAGAGCTAAGTATTGTAAAAGATCTCATCCCGTCTCTAAAGTCATTGCTTCTTCTGATTCTCATGCCTGGAAAAGTATATTGAAGATTAGAGACAAGGCTGAGCCCAATATCATGTGGAAAATTCAATCTAGGAGTTCCAGTTTTTTGTGGGATAACTAGACAGGCATCGATGCCCTAGCCAAATTATTTCCTGGGCATGGAAAAAGTGCTAAAATCTCTGTGAAGCAATTTATTGTTAATGGTAGCTGGAATATTGTGAAGTTAAATCAGCATTTTCCCGATCAGCTTATAAATGACATAATAGGGATCCACATAGGCAACAATGATGATAATGACTATCCGGTGTGGAACATTACCGACAATGGTTTCTTTACTTATTGATGGAAGTTTTCTATTCAATACAGGAAGCACTGGAATTGGAGAGATAGCCAGGGATAACAATGAAGAGTTGGTGATGGTCTTTTCAATTTCCTGTGGCATGTACAAGCAACAAATGGCAGAAGCACTGGCAGCGGAGTTTGGTGGCAAATGGTGTAGCCAACAAGGCTTAACTAATTTCACTCTTGAGCTAGACTCCATGATCATTGTAAATTTGGTGAACAACAAGAGCAGCCACAACTTCAAGCTTAGGCAAATCATCGACAGTATCATTGAGATAGTGGATCAATCGAATGCCCAAGTGACTCATTGTACTATTTAGCGAAACGGATTGCTAGGCTAAACCAAACGATGTTTCTAACATCTTTTAGGCAACTTCCTGAAATCGCTAAAGGTGCATACATTCTGGATAAGCGTCCAATGCCTTGTATTAGTACAAGATTTCATAAGGCTAATTTTTTTGTTAGTTGATTTGTCTGCTTATGAATTCTGCCAGAAGATTTATATCCTCCTATGTGAGATTATAATCTTTTGGCTTTTGAGGTGACTAGTTTACCATGGTGTTGTAATGGATGTACGACTTTAGCCCCACTCTTTTTGTTTCTCATAAATACAACACGACCCAGCTATACTGGGTAATTTTATTTTAAAAAAAGTTAAATGCTTACTTATTATGGCAAGAAGCAATTGTTAATCAACGCCAATGGGACTTATGATCATGTAGATATAACTACTTTAATCGGTCTATATTATCCTTCTTCTATTGTGTTGAAAATACCTAACGCTCGTTTATCTTATTTTAATCATAATGTCCGAACGAAGCTCGGACAATTATGTCCCTCCTTAGGAAAGATATTTAGTTGAATATTAACTTGAATTACTTCGTAATATTTTTAACCATCATATTTTACAAATACTCTTATCGATTTGAACTGTAAGGATATATTTAGAAAGAAGTAAGGAAAAACTACATAAATTGGACTGATTAGGCAAACTATTTACCTAAACTGGATCTAATTCAATATATCTATCTTGATTGGACTCAAGGTCCAAACTATTTACTTGATTGTTTCATTGCTCAACCATTGTTTCTTTATCCTCGATACCATCAGAGTAAATGGTATCTATACATTGATAATAGGGGTAAGTGTCAAAAACACACTTGAGCTATCCTTTTTTTTTTTTTTTGAGTTTCACATCTAAACTATCACTTATTAATTTGAGAAACACACATCTATCTTTTATTTCACTCTCACCATGGTGTGTATACTATATTCCCTTTTTTATTTTAAAAAGAAATGCTATATCACACTCCACATGGACAAAACATTCCATCTTGAAAAAAATAAATAAATTATAGTATTAATTAAAACTAAATATTAAAGTATTATTATTTTAAAAAATATTATAAAATAAAATATAAAATATTCATATCCTACCTCACCACTTCCTCTCATCGTAACTTCATCTCCCTCCCTCCACCCACCCTCCTCCCCTTTTAAAATAATAAGCTAGATATTACTTTATTTTTTTTAGAAAAAATAATTCAATGCTATCCACCTACTCCTCTGTTTTTATTTTTTACTCATTTTTAGAAAATTATTTTTTATTTACCACAAGATTTATTTTTTTAATAAAATTTTTATTTCTGTTATATTCGGTACATAAGTAGAAAAAATATTTTTTTCTAAAAATATGTATGCATATCTATAAAAAAAAATAAAAAACAACAACAGTAACAACAACGACATACCCAGTGGAATCCCACAAGTGAGGTTTGGGGAGGGTAGAAGATACGTAGACCTTATCACTACCTCATAGAAGTAGAGAGGTTGTTTCCTGGGAACCCTCGTCTCAAAAATCCATAAGCAAAATAAACTATATATGACAAAAAGCATATGTCAATATGTAAATACGATAGAATTAACATACATACGGCAGATATAAAACACGTCTACTCCTGCTACCTAACTGTACCTCCACCTAACACTACCAACCAATTAGCCTGCTACTCTAAATTGCGACCTCCACTCCTTTCTATTTAACGTCATGTCTTCGGTTAGATCCAGTTTCGTCATATCTTGTTTGATCACCTCCATCAAATACTTCTACGGTCTACCTCTACCCCTCCGTGTAGCTCCCAAAACCAACCTCTTACACCTCCTAACAGAAACATCGGTATTCCCTCTCTGCACTTATTCAAACCATCACAGTCTCGCTTCCCTCATCTTATCAGCCACCGGAGTCACCTCTAGCTTCTCCCGAATAGTCTTATTCCTAATTTTATCCCTCCTTGTGTGAACACACATCCATATCAACATCCTTATCTCTGCGATGTGCACCTTTCTGAATATGTGCAATTTTTATTGGCCAACACTCCACTCCATATAGCAAAGATTGTCTAACCGCCATTCTGTAAAACTTACCTTTGAGTTTAGGTGGTATCTTCTTGTCACACAATACTCTAGAGGCAAGCCTCTATTTAGTCCATGCTGCCCCAATACGATGTGTGACATCATCATCGATATAGCCACTACTTTGGATTATGGACCCCAGTTACTTAAAGTTTTCCCTCTTGGGGATAGGTTGAGTGGGAAGCCACACATCAATGTCTACTTCATCCCTCGCAACACTGAATTTGCACTCCAAATATTCTATTTTGGTCCAACTCAGTTTGAATCCTTTGGACTCCAAGGCGTATCTCCAAGAGTCTAACCTATCATTAACTTTAGTCCGAGTTTCATCAATCAATATTATGTCATCTGCAAATAGTATACACCATGGAACTTCCTCCTGGATAGATCGCGTCAGCTCATCCATCACTATGGCAAACAAGAAAGGGCTCAGCACACATCCTTGATGTAGTCCCATCTCAATAGGAAAATACTCTAAGTCTCCTCCCACTGTTCTTGCCCGAGTTTTGGCTCTATCATACATCTCCTTGATCACCCTGATATATGTCATTGGGACACTTTTCACCTCTAGACACCTCCATAGGACATCCCTTGGAACTTTGTCATAGGCTTTCTCGAGATCAATGAACACCATATGAAGGCCCTTCTATCTTTCCCTATATTTCTCCACTAATCTTCGAACAAGATGAATTGCTTCAGTAGTGGACCGTCCCGGCATGAACCCAAACTAATTCTCTAAAATAGACACTGCTCTTCTCACCCTCATCTCCACCACTCTCTCCCGAACCTTCATAGTGTGACTTAACAACTTTATACCCCTGTAATTGTTACAGTTTTGAATATTCCCTTTGTTCTTGTACAATGGAACCATTGTACTCCTCCATTACTCAGGCATCTTGGCAGTCTTGATAATAGCATTGAACAGTCTAGTCAACCACTCTATGCCATCCTTGACCATAATCTTCCAAAAATCTACCGGAATCTCATCGGATCCGACCGCCCTCCCTCTCGTCATCCTACTAATAGCCCTTCTAACCTTCTCAACTTTGAACCGCCTGCAATAGCCAAAATCACGATGACTTTCGGAGAATTTCAACTCACCCTGTTCAATATTTCTATCTCTTTTTTCATTTAAGAAATTATGAAAGTACGCTTGCCACCTTAGTTTAATGGAAGTGTCCTCCACCAACACCTTACCCTTCTCAACCTTGATGAACTTCACTTGGTCCAAGTCGCGAGCTTTCCTTTCTCTTTCTTTAGCGAGCCTATACAATCTCTTGCCCTCCCCCCCTTTATCACTTAGCTCCTCACATAGACGCTCAAATATTGCTGTCTTAGTACTCATCACCGCCATCTTTGCTTCTGACTTAGCCGTCTTATATGTCTCCTTAAGCATTTGCTTTTCATCTTCATCCCTACACTCCAACCACTCCGTGCAAGTAACCTTCTTATCTTTCACTTTGACCTGGACTTCCTCATTGCACCACTAATCACCCTGACGTCCACCAAAGGTCTCTCTCGAAACCCCTAGTACCTTTCTAATAAAGAAAAAGATAAACATAAATTATGAGTGGAGGTTTAGATGCGGGTGGGACAGAATTTTATATATTTTTAAAAAATGTTAATTTTTTTAGGTAGGAAAGGAGTAGAGCTTGAAGTTTGAACTTTTTAAAATAATTTATAAAAAAGATTAAAAAAATAAAACGGTAGGGATTGTTAGGGGTAGGGGGTACAAAGGATGTGTGGGTGGTGGATTAGGTGAGAATAATATTTAAATTTTATTTTTTTTAAAATAATTACTTTTAAAAATAATATTTTATAGAATATTTATAGTGTAATCTTTAACTTTTAACTAATTAATAGTCTATTTAATTTTTGTCAATGTGAAATATTTTATACATGTGGCATAATCTTTTTTTAATAAAAGAGAGTGTATTACACACACCATTGATGTATGTTTCTCAAACTAATAAATAATAGTTTAGGTATGAAACTAAAAAAAAAAAAAAGATAGTTTAGGTGTGTTTTGATACTTATCTCTTGATTGTATCAAACAATAATTGAACATTTTTTTTTTGAACCAATGCTTGTTCCTCGTTGATGTCATCAGAGAATATATACTCTAATGGAATCAAGGAATAAATGAGTAGTGTTTTTATTAAACCTGGGGTTGTCTTGACCATAAAACAACTAAAGCTGTCGTTTGGGCCTCAATTTTGGGGGCGCTGACTTGCTCTAAAAAATGTACATATAATGTACGTATATTGTTAAAAAAATCATTTATTTATAAATTAAAAAAAAAGGATAGAAAATATAATAATTTTCTATCTGATTTAATAAAGTGATCGTTGTACAAATTTGAAAATTGAATGATATTTAGTTAATTGTAGCATTTTTTTCTTACCACCTAAATGCTAAAAAAAATACAGTGTGGATGAGGTCGAGGCTATTGGAGTTATTCCCCACATATACAAACATTTCTTTAAAGGTTTCGTAGAAAAAATTGATCGGAAGTCATACCATAAGAAAAAATTCATTAGTTAACATACACGAAAAATAGAGAAAATTACTTAATTTCTATTGAGTGACTTCTAAATACTAAACGACATAGTGCGGATAAGGCTAAGCCTATTGGAGTTCTTGCCCTAGTCATTATGGATTGTCCTATAAAGGTTTCATAGAAATATTGATCGGAAATCATACCACTAAGAAATTCATTGACTAACACAATTTTTTTTTAAAAACATTGCTTAATGCCTGTTGACTTGCCCCCAAATGCGAAAACAATGAATCAGGTTAAGGCTATATATTGGAGTTCTTCCCCCACAGCACTCCAGGCGTTTCTATAAAGATTTTGCAGAAAATTTATCGAAAATTCATAGACGACACATGAAAAACGTAGGAAATTGTTCATAAAGGCTCAGTGCTATTGAAATTCTTCCCCAGATTATAATGGATGGTTCTATAAAAGTTTTGAAGAAAACAAATAACAAGAACCCAGACAACTAAAAAATTCATGGGCTAACACGCAAAAAATATATGGAGAAAACTGCATTATTCTTATTGAATGACCTCTAGATATTAAATAACACAATGTGGCAAGCTGAGGCTATTGAAATTCTTTCCCACATCATTACAAATGATTTTGTAAAGATTTCGTAGAAAAATTGATCAAAAGTCATATCCCCAAAAAAATCCAAGGGTTAACACACGAAAAACTGATATCCTCACGAAAAACTAATAAATCGCCTAATTCATATTATATTATTTATACAACAACATACCCAGTGAAATCCCACAAGTGAGTCTGGTTATATTATATTATTCATAATTAAAAAATTGAATTTTGAAAATTTCTTTGTGTTATTTATACTCTTTTTCATAATCTACTAACTATGTTGGTACAATGAATTTTAGTTAAAAAAGTATGTAATGCTGAATTTGAAGAAGGATATTTTACTTTAATTTATTTTGATATCAATAAGTTTCTATTCTAAATAGGAAAAAAATCAAATTTATCTACATATTATATATAAGGAAGGGAGAAATAAATGCTGGGACAAAAATCTAAAAATATTTAGTGTAATTAACCATTAAAATTATTAAATTTTGAGAAACCTTTAAATTGTACACTAGATTCAAGTATACTTTATTTTTAAGTTTTAATTGACAGAGTAGGTGGCCATTGACATTTTCTTTTGTTATCTCTCACAAATATTCTAATTACAGCTATCACTATATATATATATATATATATATATATATATATATACATATATATATATATATATATATATATATATATATATATATATATATATATATATATATATATATATTACATTTTTATTCTTTAGTTATTGATATATTTTAATTTTAATTTTTGTAATATTTTAGTAGGCATATTTACTCTTGAATTACTTGAATGGTGTGCTTTGGCTTTTTAACTAGGTTCTATTTTTCTTCATTTTAGTCGTAATTGATGTAATTTCACCCGTTTCTGAGATTTTACAGCCAAATTACAGCCGTAATGATCTTGTGAGTTATATTTTGACAGTTGAGCTGCGTTGGAGATGACAAGGAAGGGAAAAGCTTAGGTGGACTAATCAGGAGTGGGAGGAACTGCCTTCAAGATTTGCCACGTTTCCTTACCTCTACACTAATTTGAAATTTGTAGTGAGAGCCTATTTATTGTGAGAGGTCTTTGAGTAAAGTGAGTATGTATATATATATATACATGACGCTGAGTTATAACTTATTTTTAATAAACTATAATACTCTCAAATAAAATTAATAATACAAAATTTATAATAACATCTGATCGATTATCTGTTGAATTTTTTAAAATCCAAAAGTGAAAGGATCAAAATAGGATAAGCATGTTGCTGCTAGAAGTAAGACATTACATTTGTTTTGGAAAAATCTTATAATTGCTCCAAAGCAAAAAATTCTTTAATGAGAAAAAATCGCTTTGATTAATTAAAAAAAAAAAAAATTCAACCAAATTTCTCAAGAATTAAAAATTAAAACCCCTTATTATTTCAAAACGTAGAAATTTCCCACAATAATTTGTTTGTGGAAAAAAAAAAAGAAACGCAAAGTTTCTTGTACATCATTTTCTTGCATCAAAGAGTATATCTCAATCACAAACAAAAGATTACTATATTTCCTAATCATAAAAAAGAATAGCCCCCTCATGCTAAAAATTCAAAGAGCACTTCATCTTGTCCTCTCCAGAAATGATGTCGTATTCATGTCAAATTCGAAATAACCATAGATGACATTGCGTCTGTGTCAAATCCTTCAAAAATATCAGAATTGATATAGCACCCACATCAAATCCTCCAAAAATATATTATTTTTGACAAAACTAACACGCGCACGCCAATATTTTGAAGAGTCTGAGCAACTTATAAGAACAAATCTTCATCTTGATGAACATGTTGAAGGTTCTTCAACTATAGTTTCAAGCAATGGCTTCTTTGATCTACACATTGACAACATATTCTTGAACTCTGGTGTAGAAAACTCTTCAATATCATCCAATTTCAATTTTGGCAATTCAATTTTGTCACCAAATTTTGTCTCATTTGGTTCCTCTGTACATTCTGGCAAGATTTTGACTCTTCCAAAAGACACTTTCTTGGAAACAGAGTTGGCAGTTAGTAATAATGCACCTAAATCTGCTGCTGACACCAGTGAATTTAATCTTTTCATTGGGAACATAACATACACATTGGCAATTTCAAGATCCTCGTCAGCATTTAACGCAGAAAACCTCTTGCCAATATGTAGAGACCTCGAGTTAACGATGAAAAAATTAGGTGTTTCCAGCATGACCTCTGCAGCTTTGACTTGTTGATGCACGTTTCGAATTTCACCATTTGGGAATATGACCTTGGTTGATCTTGATTGTTTGTTGCCCCCTTGTCCCAATAATGTGCAAGATACATAGTTACCCATCACAAAATGGACTAGAGCCTGTCCGAATCGACTTATAGCTTAGGAATTTTATCCAAACACTACAAAAGTGCTTTAAAACTATTTCTGAGTTAAAAACACTTCGAAAAAAGTCGATCCAAACAGACTCTTCTTGCTTATGGAGTTGTAGATAGTAGGAGGAATGGCTAACTCTTTTTTCTTGGGAATTCAAGAAGAAATTCTTGAATACTAAACAAGAAGAGTTTGGATTAAGGTGAGGAAAAGGAGACAATATTGGTTTTTTATTTTTTTATTTTTTTGGGATTGAGAAATGAAGAAATGTGTATATTATATGTAGTACTAATGAAGGGAATGTTGGTGAGAAAATGATAAAAAATTGGAATAATATTTGTAGTATTATGAGTTGTAAAAAGAAAGAAGTGTTAGGGGGTATGTATGTTGCTTAACATGTATTATTATAATACTTAGAACGAAAACTTTTGTTGAACAAAACTTTTGCAGTTAACAAAACTTTTGTAAAAAAAAAAAAAATTTGTAAACAAAATTTTTTTTTTTTTTTTTTGTAAAACAAAACTTTGTGAAAACAATAATCACAAAGATTATAACATGTTTTCAAAACCAGAAACTAAAACTAGTAATGAAAAGAAAATCAAAATATAAAGTTGACAAAAGAAAACTTTCAGAATATAATCGAGCCCACTTAGTTCAAAGTGTATCCTTAAGGAAATTATTCCCCTCACAGTACTCGAGGTTGATGGAATATCCCCTCCCAGGATAGAACGATTATCTTACCAGAATAGTAGTACTCCAAATTCTGGTAGCGGCGAACCACTCAACAATTGTATATCACACAGAATAAGGAAAGAGAGAATTTTTAGAGGAAGTTTGATTGCAGAAAAAATTTCGTTTTGAATTCTGGAAACAAACTGGAATTTATAGAGTTGGAGGTACTGATTCTGAATGTTTGCAACCATTCAGATCAGTCACCACTTTTGGAGGTATTGATTCTGAATGTTTGCAACCATTCAGATCAGTCACCACTTTTGGAGGTACTGATTCTGAATGTTTGCAACTATTCAGATCATTTCCCATTCACCAATATTAAAACCCAACAATCCCCCACATGAATGGGGAATGACCATAAAATGAATGGATGAGCGGACGAGTGTGATATACTGGCGAAGATTGACTGCATCTGGATAAGTAGGTTTCCCTTTGAACTTTCCGTAGTGAACTTATATCGAATATACTCGATCAATCGGTAGATTTGATATCTTTGAACCGTTGAACTTTGTTGTATATCTAGACAACATAAGTCACACAATCAACCATCAATTGTTTATGGTTCTCACGGTTGTGTTCGTTTCAGCCATGAACACCGCCTGGTTTCATGAGAGCATAGAGAATGGGCCTTCACTGTCATTCCCCTTAAAAGCGGCTTACACTTAACCCTCACATAGGTGATTTCTAAACATGTGGTTCTTTAGCCACATTATCTGGTCATCCACTGCCAGATTTAGATAATCATTAAAAAACTTTAATGCTTTGTTAACTCATTAACGAGCCATAAAGTTTTATCCTTATTTCTGAACATTGTCTTCATCCGAGAATGGGTTGATTTATTTGACAATGTTGAACCGTCAGTCACAACTTTGTTTGATCTCTTTGAACCTAGCTCTTGGGATCTCCAGTCTACTAGGTAGAGTTACCGCCATGATGACTTGTCCTCGGCCTTAATCCCATTCCCATTGATGATCTACTAACTCCTTCTCTAGTTAAGCCTTTTGTAAGTGGATCCGCTACGTTATCTCTTGACTTTACATAGTCAATCGTGATAATGCCACTAGAGAGGAGTTGTCTAACGGTATTGTGTCTCCGTCGTATGTGACGAGATTTTCCGTTATACATTACGCTCCCTGCCCTACCTATTGCTGCTTGATTGTCACAATGTATACAAATAGGAGCCAGAGGTTTGGGCCAGAATGGAATATCTTCTAGGAAATTCCGGAGCCATTCAGCTTCTTCACCGGCCTTGTCTAAAGCTATAAATTCAGATTCCATAGTGGAACGGGCTATGCAAGTCTGTTTGGATGATTTCCAAGACACTGCTCCACTTCCAATTGTGAAAACATATCCACTTGTGGATTTAACTTCAGACGATCCAGTGATCCAGTTTGCATCACTATATCCCTCAATGACTTCGGGATATTTATTATAGTGCAAAGCATAGTCTTGAGTATGTTTCAGATACCCCAAAACTCGTTTCATTGCCATCCAATGCGTGTGGTCAGGATTACTTGTAAACCGACTCAGTTTGCTAATAGCACATGCTATATCTGGTCGTGTACAATTCATGATATACATCAGACTTCCCAACACTGTCGCATAGTCCCCTTGTGATTTACTTTCACCTTTATTCTTTTGAAGTGCGTAACTCACATCAATTGGAGTTCTGGCAATTTTGAAATCCAAGTACTTGAACTTGTCAAGTATTTTTCTCAATGTAGTGAGACTGTGATAATGCTAAACCTTGTGAAGTTCTAAGAATTCTGATTCCTAAGATTACATCAGCGACTCCTAAGTCTTTCATGTCAAATTTGCTTGCCAGCATGCGCTTTGTAGCATTTATATCTGCCAGATCTTTGCTCATTATCAGCATGTCATCAACATATAAACAAACAATGACTTCATGGCCTGGAGTGTTTTTAATGTAAACACATTTGTCACACTCATTGATTTTAAATCCATTTGCTAACATGGTTTGGTCAAATTTAGCATGCCATTGTTTGGGTGCTTGTTTAAGTCCATAAAGTGACTTTACAAGTTTGCACACTTTCTTTTCTTTACCAGGAACAACAAATCCCTCGGGTTGTTCTATGTAAATTTCTTCCTCCAAATCACCATTTAAGAAAGCTGTTTTAACATCCATTTGGTGAATTTCAAGACCATACAAGGCTGCCAGAGCCACCAACACCCGAATAGACGTTATTTTTGTTACAGGCGAGTATGTGTCAAAATAATCAAGACCTTCCTTTTGTCTATAACCTTTGACCACAAGCCTTGCCTTATATTTGTCAACGGTGCCATCAGCTTTCATTTTCCTTTTAAAGATCCATTTAGAACCTAAAGGCTTGTTTCCAGGAGGAAGATCAACCACTTCCCATGTGTGGTTATCTAAGATTGATTGAATCTCACTGTTGACTGCCTCTTTCCAAAATGCTGAATCAGGAGATGACATAGCGGCCTTGAAAGTTTGAGGCTCGTCTTCAAGCAAGAATGTCACAAAATCTGGACCGAAGGAAGTAGACGTCCTTTGACGTTTGCTACGCCGTGGATCTTCTTCGCTAGGGGCATTCTCCTTTGGTTCTTCCCGTGGTCGTTTAAATCTTTCATTCGACGACTCGCATTCAATTTTGTACGGATAGATATTTTCAAAGAATTCAGCATTATCAGATTCAATTACCGTATTATTATGAATTTCGGGATTGTCAGAATCATAAACCAAAAATCTACATGCTTTACTGTTTGTTGCATATCCAATGAAGACACAATCCACTGTTTTTGATCCTATTTTCACCCTTTTGGGTAAAGGAACTTGTACCTTTGCTAGACACCCCCACACTTTAAAATATTTCAAGTTGGGTTTCCTTCCTTTCCATTTTTCATACGGAATAAAGTGTGTTTTGCTGTGGGGTACTCTATTGAGTATTCGGTTAGCTGTAAGGATAGCTTCCCCCCACAAATTCTGCGGTAAACCGGAACTGATTAGTAAAGCATTCATCATTTCTTTTAATGTCCGATTTTTCCTTTCCGCAACTCCATTGGATTGTGGTGTGTAGGGGGCAGTGGTTTGATGGATGATTCCATATTCTAAACATATTTCTGCAAAAGGAGATTCATATTCTCCACCCCTATCACTTCTGATCATTTTAATCCTTTTATTCAATTGATTTTCGACTTCATTCTTATATTGCTTAAATGCTTCTATTGCTTCATCCTTACTATTTAGCAAATAAACATAGCAATATCGAGTGCAATCGTCAATAAAAGTTATGAAATACTTTTTTCCACCGCGAGAAGGTATTGACTTCATATCACAAATGTCAGTGTGGATTAAGTCTAAAGGATTCGAATTCTTTTGAACAGACTTATACGATTGCTTAACAAACTTTGATTCAACACATATTTGACATTTAGATATATTACACTCAAATTTAGGCAATATTTCAAGGTTAACCATTTTTCGCAAGGTTTTGTAATTGACATGTCCTAAACGAGCATGCCACAAATTATTTGACTCCAATAAGTAAGAAGAAGCAGATTTTCCATTAATACTGTCAACAACCATTACATTAAGTTTGAAAAGGCCCTCGGTGAGGTAGCCCTTTCCTACAAACATATCATTCTTACTGAGTACAAATTTATTACTAACTAGCACACACTTAAACCCATTTTTCACTAGTAGTGCGGCTGAAACTAGATTCTTCCTAATTGTTGGAACGTGCATGACGTTGTTGAGAGTCAGCACTTTTCCGGATGTCATCTTTAACAGAACTTTTCCATATCCTTCAACTTTGGCTGTTGCAGTATTTCCCATGTATAGCTCCTCTTCGGGTCCAGCGGGAGTGTAGGTTGTAAATGCTTCCTTTAAGGCACATACATGTCGAGTGGTGCTAGAATCAAGCCACCACTCCTTTGGGTTACCAACCAGATTACACTCAGACAACATTGCACACAGGTCATCAACATTTTCCACAATGTTTGCCTGGTCTTTGTTTTTCTCTTTGTTCTTCTTGGGGGCACGACAGTCGGGAGCTTTATGGCCTGCTTTACCACAATTATAACAGTTGCCCTTGAATTTTTTCTTAGGAATCTTCTCCTTTGCAGAAGACCCCTTCCTTTTCTTGTTCATGTTCGGAGCAGTATGTTCAATGACGTTTGCCCCTTCAATCGGTGAACTCTTATGGTACTTCTTCTCAGCGATTTTGTTATCTTCCTCGATCTTGAGACGAATCACAAGATCTTCCAACTTCATTTCCTTTCTCTTGTGCTTAAGATAATTCTTGAAATCTTTCCATGAGGGTGGCAACTTTTCAATCATTGCAGCCACTTGGAATGCTTCATTAACCACCATACCTTCAGCAATAAGATCATGGAAGATAAGTTGAAGTTCTTGAACTTGGGTTCCAACAGTTTTTCCATCCACCATTTTGTAGTCTAGAAATTTGGAAACCACAAACTTCTTCAAGCAAGCATCTTCTGTTTTGTACTTCTTTTCAAGTGCACTCCATAGTTCTTTGGAGGTCTCTACTGCACTGTAGACGTTGTACAAGTCATCTTCTAAGGCACTCAAAATATAGCCTTTGCACAAAAAATCAGCCTGTTTCCATGCCTCAACAACCATAAACTTTTCATTGGTCGACATATCAGCAGCAGGCACAGGAGGGTCTTCGTTGGTGAACTTCTGCATGCCAAGGGTAGTAAGCCAAAAGAACATTCTTTGCTGCCATCCCTTAAAGTTGGTACCGGTAAACTTAGCAGGTTTCTCTGCCGGTGGCACAGCGGTACGGGTTGTAGGAGTAACCGCTGGTGCAACATTCACAGAAGGAGTTGCAGTCGCAGAAGGAGTAGCAGAGTCAATTTCCATTTCTTTTCACTGTCAAAAATTGACAAACTGTCTTAATAATCAGAAAAAGAAAAATCAACAACACTGAAGTTTTTTGTGTGTTCTTCAAATTGTTGTACAAGTATGAACTTTAATATTCCAACGAAGTTTTGATATCTTCAAGTCAGAATACAAAATTTCATACGGAGTAGAAAACCACACAGGTTTTAGTCTCCAAAACAGAATACAGATTATAATAATATATATATCTAATTTCCTTAAGATTGTTGCTTAACATGTATTATTATAATACTTAGAACGAAAACTTTTGTTGAACAAAACTTTTGCAGTTAACAAAACTTTTGTAAAAAAAAAAAAAATTTGTAAACAAAACTTTTTTTTTTTTTTTTGTAAAACAAAACTTTGTGAAAACAATAATCACAAAGATTATAACATGTTTTCAAAACCAGAAACTAAAACTAGTAATGAAAAGAAAATCAAAATATAAAGTTGACAAAAGAAAACTTTCAGAATATAATCGAGCCCACTTAGTTCAAAGTGTATCCTTAAGGAAATTATTCCCCTCACAGTACTCGAGGTTGATGGAATATCCCCTCCCAGGATAGAACGATTATCTTACCAGAATAGTAGTACTCCAAATTCTGGTAGCGGCGAACCACTCAACAATTGTATATCACACAGAATAAGGAAAGAGAGAATTTTTAGAGGAAGTTTGATTGCAGAAAAAATTTCGTTTTGAATTCTGGAAACAAACTGGAATTTATAGAGTTGGAGGTACTGATTCTGAATGTTTGCAACCATTCAGATCAGTCACCACTTTTGGAGGTATTGATTCTGAATGTTTGCAACCATTCAGATCAGTCACCACTTTTGGAGGTACTGATTCTGAATGTTTGCAACTATTCAGATCATTTCCCATTCACCAATATTAAAACCCAACAATGTACATAAACCAAATTGACAACTTGACATGCTCAGGCATTGGGTCCTCATTCTCATGAATACGCGTTATTATATTTACATGTCTCATACATTGATTAACATCTCATTAGTTACTATTATTAAGATGCCTCAATTTCAAAACATATTTGAATATTATATATATATATATATATAGTATTTACTCATGTAATTTTAATTTCTTAAGTTGTACGGTATGAAAAAATTAAAAAATTGTGAAAATTATCAAAATTTCTCTGACTCTTGTGTAATATTTTTTTTCTTGTGTAAGGTTTTTTTTTTTTTACTCTTTTCAAGACGAATGAAGTTTTGAGTTAATGGCACTGGCATGAAAGTTTTCATCGAGATCAATTTCAGATATATAAATTTTATTAGCTATGACTTGTTATCAACCATTCTAAATTCCATATAATTAAAATAAAAAAATCTTTTTGAACCCGTCTCTTCTATTAAATAGATATCTTAAAGAGTACCTCAGATCTCCTTAGCAAATTTGCACTTCATATTTTTGGACATTCCTTTAAGCATGTAATTCTTGCATAAATATTTATCATCTTGCCATTTGACGGTTTGTTCTTTTGGTTCAGGCGTTAAAAATCAGTGAGGTTATCAAAATAGCCACGTAAATCGCTACGTTAGAACTAGGAATGTCAGAAAATAAGGTTCCTCAAAAACATATGCCAACTTCAATCATCTTAAAAATATTTTCATCTTTCCGCACCATCAAGGAAAGCTTTTGCCATCATACATTTCAACATCAAGATTAGACAAAGATGGAACACCATTTGACATTGATGTTGAGTCTATGTATGGAGACAATTCTCTTTAAATTGTTAGAACAAAAATGATGGTAGTACAAGAAATTCAAAAATTAAACTTGTATAGCTTAAAGGCACGTTAATACGTTGTTGAAAATAATTAAAATTTCTTTCACGAGCAAACAAAAGATAAATAACAATTCCAATTTTTGAAATTAAACTAAGCCAAAAAAATATTAGAGATTATGGCTAAGGACAATAATTGTGAATATCAATAATTGATAATGGCGATAGTTGTGAGCTAACATTAGTTAATAACAAAACAATAGTTTGTAGTAATTGGTGATCACAACAACAATAATAATAAATAACATGAATTAATAAATTATTACTTTTATAAATTTTTTAATAAACATCTCAATAATATTAAAATTTTATATAGGTCTTAATTATTTAAACTTATTCAGATTCATTGAATAATTATTAAATAAAGAAGACAAACATAAATTATAGCAGGTTGTAATCAATTACCATTCATGCCTAAAATTAAAAAAATAGACTTAATGTCAGATATAAAGTGCAAATAAGTGAAAGTAAAAGATTGATCATCACGTTTGTTTTCCGTTAAATGCGTGTGGAGCCCATCTTCTGTTTGATAATAAAAAATCACTACCTAATTTCCAAAAGAATTTTAGGTGTATATATTATTCACTATATAAAAGTATTTTGTATAATTACTCACTCATATTGTTAATAACATCAGCATTGGTGTTAGCACGATCCCAATATCTGTTATTTTTATGGTCCAGTTTATGTGATATAGATAAAGTTTATAAAATTAACAAAATTTTAATATGATTTTTAAATATTTTAAATTATTAATATTGTGAATTATAGTACTATTTATGTAGCATTGCTAAAATTTTGAAAGTCAATTTTTTTTATATATCTTTTAATTTTTAATTTTTCAATTACTATGATCCAGGTCACGTTTACGTCATTTTTAAATAATATATGTTATCCATCTCTCTGTATTTATGCGATACTGATTCGAGTATTAATTGTAACTTTTATATACCTTTTAAATATTTTAAGTTGTTAATTTCATGATAATTTAATTTTCATCTGTAGATGTATTACTATTGTTAATTATCTTGATTTACAATACTTTTAACGCGGTTTTCTAATTAAATAATATATGTTACTTCTTTTGTCCCATTTTATGTGATGTCAATAGATTAATTTCAATAATCAATAGAATTTTAAAAAATATATATTTTAAGTTGTCAACTATCACAATTTATGGTATTTTTTTATGCTGCTACGCAACATATTTTCAAAACTATTTTAAGTTGTCAATTATCATGAATCAGTAGTATTTTTTTATGCAATTTTTAAATATATAAAACATCAAAAATAAGATAAATAAATTTGTAACACCCCCTAATTCTTTCCACCTAGTGTAAGTAGATGCCCAGAGAAAATTGAGAAAAATGATTGTTAAAAATCATTGGAAGAAACCACGAAGGTCATCTACGTCCTGTAGATGAGACCTCGTAGATGCCCAACTGACTTGTTCATATTTTTCTAAGTTTGAGGTCCATGTACAAGATGTCATACAGACCATACATAGTTCTACGGCCCGTGGAATAGGTTTCATGAGTTGATGATCTAAAATCTACTTTTCTAAATAATTGAGTTACGAGTCATCAGACGGCTGTAAGTCTAATTTCGTAGGTTGAAGTTCCAGGGAACCAAGTTTTCTGAACCCTGAAACCATGAGTCATCAGACGGACCATAAAGTACTTTACGGCCCATAGGAAGAGGTTTCGTGTAACGCCCAGTAAAATTACCAAAATACCCCTAGAGGAGAGGTGTACACAAAATGCCTCTTCCGATGGTCGAATTGAAAATTCGAGAACATATTCATGATCAACACAAAAAATTGAGTGGGAGAAGGGTCTCGATCGATTTTTAGAGAGACCGAGTCAAAAGATAATTTTTCATTCTAAAACGAAAAATAGTGTGAGTCCGCGACAGAGCCGCGTCGCGGACCTATCGCTGAGACACACTTATATTTTCCCATGATTTTTTGACGGAGTTGAATTTTTTCGAAATGCGCTGTCCGCGTCGCGGACTGTGTTACTTTAAGTCTGAAAATTTTCTTTAAAATTTCGAGGGACATTCTAGTCCATTCCTAATACCTTCTAAACTTCCTATGCGATGAATATATGTCGTTTTCTCAGAGAAAGGGTTCCAAAAACCCATCCAAAACCCTTTTCCTAGCAAAAATCACTAAGTCAGGGCTTGAGGAGAGTTGAGATTGAGGAATTCAAGAGGAGATTGTTCAAAGAATTGTTGTTAGCAATCATCCAGGTATATAAGGCTAACCTAAAGCATGAGATTATTCTCCCATGTGCTCCTTTGAGTAAATTGAGTCATTGATTTATATAATAAATTTGATGTGAAGATTTTTGAGTATTATACTGAGCTTTACTTAATTCATATATTTTACATGAATTGATGGTCATCATAAACTTAATTTATTGCATAGTTTATTTTCATGAGTGTCTTTCACAAAACCCTATGATTATTTTATTAAAGAATGTAATAATGAACTTAGAGAGATGAGTCTAGAGCCTTGACGATGATGATGTCTGTAATGTTGTGATTGTGTTTCAAATTGATGAGAGTCTTGATGATGATGTTGATGAGTCTTAAAACATGAAACTAAATTCTAAAAAGAGTGTTTTGAGTCCATGATGTTGATGTAAATGTCGATGTTGATGTTATGTTGATGTACTTCCCGATACGCAGCCTATTTCAATTCCACCATATAGGATGGCCCTCACTGAGTTGAAGAAGTTGAAGGAGCAGTTGAAGGATTTGTTAGAAAAAGGGCTTTATTAGGCCAAGTGTTATTCCTTGGGGTGCTCCTATTTTGTTTGTGCGAAAGAAGGATGGCTCTCTTAGAATGTGCATAGACTATAGGCAACTGAACAACGTCACGACAAGAATAAATATCCTCTTCTAGGATAGATGATCTGTTTGACCAACTTCAGGGTGCCTCATGCTTTTCAAAGATAGACCTCAGATTGAATTACCACCAGTTGAAAGTGAGAGAATGTGATGTTCCAAAGATAGCTTTCAGGACAAGTTATGGCCACTTTGAGTTCTTGGTCATGTCCTTTGGGTTGACGAACGCACCGGTAGCTTTCATGGATTTGATGAATAGGGTGTTCAGGCCCTACCTTGACATGTTTGTAATCGTGTTCATTGTTGATATTTTGGTGTATTCAAAGAATGAGGAGGAGCATGCCAAATACCTTAGAGTTGTCCTTCAGGCTCTTAAGGATCATGAATTGTATGCGAAGTTCTCAAAATGTGAGTTTTGGCTTAAGTTAGTGGCTTTCCTAGGCCATGTTATTTCGGGTGATGAAATTTGAGTAGATCGCCAGAAGATTAAAGCAGTTACGAACTGGCCAAGACCGACCTCTGCAATTGACATAAGAAGTTTCTTGGGGTTGGCAGGCTACTACGACAGATTTTTTGAGGGATTTTCTTCCCTATCTGCACCATTGACCAAACTGACTCAGAAAAAGGTTAGGTTTCAGTGGTCTGAGGAATGTGAGAAGAGTTTCCAAGAGTTGAAGACTAGATTGACCACCGCACTCGTTTTGACTTTGCCCAATGGGACGGAAGATTTTGTGATATACTGTGATGCATCAAGAGTTGAGTCGGGATGTGTATTGATGCAGAGAGGGAAGGTGATAGCCTATGCTTCCAGGCAGCTTAAAGTTCATGAGAGGAACTATCCGACCCATGATCTTGAGTTGGCGGCGGTAGTGTTCGCACTTAAAATCTGGCGCCACTACTTATATGGAGTGCATGTGGACGTGTTCACTAACCACAAGAGCTTACAGTATGTCTTCAGTCAGAGAGAGCTCAACTTGCGATAGAGGAGATAGTCGGAATTGCTCAAAGATTATGACATGAGCATCATGTACCACCCAGGTAAAGCTAACGTTGTTGCTGATGCTCTTAGCCCGTTGTCTATGGGTAGCACAACCCATGTTGAGGAAGAGAAAAGAGACCTAGTGAAGGAAGTGCATAGGTTGGCTCGACTAGGAGTCCAACTTGAGGAGAATGACAAGATAGGAATCAATGTTTAGAGTAGGTCTTCATCGTCCCTAGTGACTGAGGTAAAAGAGAAGCAGGATCGATCCTATTATACTCCAATTGAAGGAGGTTGTCCACAAACAAAAAGTGATGGTCTTCTCCAAAGGGAGAGATGGGGTACTGAGATACCAGAGTAAACTATGTGTTCCTGATGTTGATGGTGTTCGAGAGAGGATTATGGCTGAGGCCTATAACACTAGATACTCCATTCATCCGGACTCTACCAAGATGTATCACGACTTGAGAGAAGTCTATTGGTGGAGTGGAATGAAGAGAGACATCGCTAGGTTTGTTTCAAAGTGCCTAAATTGCCAGCAAGTGTAGGTTGAGCATCAAAGGCTAAGTAGCTTGGCTCAAAACTTTGAGATTCCAGAATGGAAGTGGGTAAGTTCATCACTGGCCTACCAAGATCCCGAAGGCAGCATGATTCCATATGGGTGATTGTAGACATGATGACTAAGTCAGCACACTTCTTGACAATCAAGACGACTAACACTGCGGAGGAGTATGCCAAGATATATATCCAAGAGATTGTGAGGTTGCTTGGTGTTCCCTTGTCCATCATCTCGCATAGAGGGGCCTAATTTACCTCTCACTTCTGAAAGTCTTTCCAGAAAGGGTTGGGTACCAAAGTGAACTTGAGCACGACCTTTCATCCACAGACGGATGGTCAGGCAGAGCGCACTATTCAGATGGTAGAAGATATGTTGAGATCCTGCGTCCTTGACTTTAAAGGAAATTGGGATGACCATTTACCATTGATTGAATTTGCATATAACAATAATTATCATGCAAGCATTCAAATGGCCCCCTGCAAGGCCTTGTATGGGAGGAGGTGTAGATCACCCATTGGGTGGTTTGAAGCTGGAGAAGCTGAGTTAATTGGGCCTGACCTTGTCCACCAGTCTATAGAGAAGGTGAAGATTATTAGAGAAAGATTAAAGACTGCCCAAAGCCGTCAGAAATCTTATATAGATATGAGGAGAAGAGACCTAGAGTTCGAGGTAAGCGATTGGGTATACTTGAAGGTATCACCCATGAAGGATGTCATGAGATTTGGGAAGAAGGGGAAATTAAGTCCTCGTTATATTGGCCCTTATGAGATTATGAGAAGAATTGGAAAGGTTGCCTATGAGCTAGAGTTACCTTCTGAGTTAGACGGAATCCACCCGGTGTTCCATATTTCGATGTTGAAGAAATGTTTGGGATATCCTGCCTTGGTAATCCCTATGGAGAGCACAGGATTTAGAGATAGTAGATCCTATGAGGAAATTCCAGTCCAAATCCTTGATCGACAGGTTCGCAGACTGAGAAACAAAGAGATAGCCTCCGTCAAAGTTTTGTAGAGGAACCAATTTGTTGAGGAAGCCACATGGGAAGTTGAGGAAGAGATGAGAACTAAATACCCGCACCTATTCGTAGCTGATGTTGATGAGAGTATCGAAGGTAATATTCCTACTTTTTAATTTGAATTGATGTTCCTACCATGAGTTGATGTGTATATTCATGATGTCTGAGTAGATGTTATTGAGGTCGATGAAGAGTTGAGGAGTTGAGTTGTTGAGTGAGTATCGAGGTGAGTCTTGAGCTATTCGTGCCATAATACCATTCCTACTCAGCATTTGAGGACGAATGATCCCAAGGGGGAGATGATGTAACGTCCGGTAAAATTACAAAAATACCCATAGAGGAGAGGTGTGCGCAAATGCGTCTTCCAATGATCGGATTGAAAATCTGAGAACGAATTCGTGATCAACACAAAAAATTGAATGGGAGAAGGGTCTCGATCGATTTTAGAGCGACCGAGTCAAAAGATAATTTTTCGTTCTAAAACAAAAACTAGTGTGAGTCCGCAACAGAGCTGCGTCGCGGTCCTATCGCGGAGACACACATATGTTTTCCCATGATTTTTTGACGGAGTTGAATTTTTCCGAAATGCGTTGTCCGCGACAGGTCCGTGTCGCGGACTATGTTACTTCAAGTCTGGAAATTTTCTTTAAAATTTCGAGGGGCATTCTAGTCCATTCTTAATACCTTCTAAACTTTCTATGCGACGAATATATGTGAATTTCTCAGATAAAGGGTTCCAAAAACCCATCCGAAACCTTTTTCCTAGTAAAAGTCACTAAGTTAGGACTTGAGGAATTCAAGAGGAGATTATTCAAAGAATTGCTGCTAGCAATCATCCCAGGTATGTAAGGCTAACCTAAAGCATGAGATTATTCTCCCATGTGCCTATTTGAGTAAATTGAGTCATTGATTTAAGATAATGAATTTGATGTGAAGATTTTTGAATATTATACTGAGCTTTACTTAATTCATGTATTTTACATAAATTGATGATCATCATAAACTTGATTTATTGCATAATTTATTTTCATGAGTGTCTTTCACAAAACCCTATGATTATTTTATTAAAGAATGCAATAATGAACTTGGAGGGATGAGTCTAGAGCCTAGACGATGATGACATCTGTGATGTTGTAATTGTGTTTCAAATTGATTAGAGTCTTGATGATGATGTTGATGAGAATGATGTTCATGAGTCTTAAAACATGAAACTAAATTCTAAAAAGAGTGTTTCGAGTCCATGATGTTGATGTTGATGTTGAGGTACTATGTCGCTATGGGACTGATGATGATGATGTTTTATGAGCATGTCGAGTTCTGGAAGGAGTATTGAGCACCGAAATGGGTAAGAGTGAGTCCCACTTGAACCCATTTACTACGTGGCCTGGGTAGGAAGAGAGGATTGAACTGCAACGCGGATGGCTCCTTTCTAACCCTAATAGAGGGCTGAGGTTTTTTTTCTTATGGATCCACTGAGGTTGATATCCTTTACCCCGGGCAAGGTACTGGATAGATGTGGCAACGACATTGCTTCGTTGTATCATCACTGGCTCATAGGTGATGGTTGTTGGTTAGAAAAACTCCTTGTGAGATCTTACTTAATAGTACTCTGATGTTGATGTTGATGTGATGGTATGAGTCGAGTTCCCTCGAGTTTAGTCGAGTTTCCTTGAGTTGAGTTGAGTTAAGCTGAGTTAAGACAAGTTTTCTTGAGTTGAGTCGAGTCGAGTTTCCTTGAGGTGAGTCTGATTTATTGATGAGGTATTGATGAGATGTTGATGGGTCATTTGTTTACTTTTTGTTCTTTCTTTAGATAGACATTTGACATTCTGATGGAGTATGATGTTGAATTGATATTATGCCTATATTATTATACCTGTTTCTGTTTCACTCAGCTATTTTACATACTGTACATTCTACGTATTGATGTCCCCTTCTGGGACTACATCGTCTTATGATGCAGAGGCAGGTATTAGAGATCATCGACAGGCGCTTCGTTGAGGATCTGTTCGCATTTAGCTGATCAGTGAGACCTCCTTGTTTTCGGAGGATTTCCATATTATTATCATCTAGCTTGAGTAGTGCTTAATTTTCCTTGAGTTGGGTAACCATGGCCTGTCATGGTACTATCTAGATGTTTGAATTAGAGGCTTCATAGACATTGAGTAGAGGATGTTATGTATTGTTTTTCCAACTCATTTTTATTAGAAATTAACTTTTCATGTAAAGACTTGATTACTTTAATTATATCATAGTCTTTTCCTTGAGGATGTTCCTTCCGCTGTTGAGTATGAGGTGATGATGAGGCCAAGTGATTCGATCGGGGACTAGCAATAGTTTTTGAGTGCCAGCCACGCCAAAGGTACCCTCCCGGGCATAGCTAAATCAGTGAAAGGCGATCCTCCTTGAGAGGATGTAAAGGGACAGAGGTTTCGGGTTCGAATCTCATGAAGCGCTGCAGTGTGAAGAGTGGATTGAACTGTCTGTACCCTGGCTACACAATACCTGAGTATGTGATTTTTGAGTGACGCCGTGAGGGGGTGAGATCCAAGACCGGTAGAGGGAGGATCGTCACAGTTAGGTCCCACAAAGCCAATGTCAGTGACTTCACATTATTCATGCAATTGTTAAAATCCAGAATTTTGTTCATACTATAAGGATTTAGCCCCCAATTTTTCATCAAGGCTTAAGATGGAATTAAAGTTAACCCCTATACACCATGGCCCATTCGCCAACTGATAAACCTCTTCCAGACTACTCCAAAGATCTCTTTTTTCAACTGACGTGCATTTAGCATAAACTGCCGTTACATAAAAGCTATTGATCATTGAGCATGGTTGAAGCTTAATAGTCATTTGTTGCTCATTATTATAAATGATATTTGTGTTGAAATTGTCTTTCCAAAAAAACCATATTTTGCCATTGGAATTTGAAACACAATGATGGAATTTCAAAAACTTCATGTAATAGTTGACCTTGTTCATGCTAACAAAAGGTTATAGTAATGCTACTGGTTCTACTTTGTTGATGGAGATGAGATTTTGAGCATGTGGATTGGTTTTTTAGATATACACCCCCCCTCCCCCCGAATATTCCAGAAGATTGCTCTAATCATAAAAAATTTAGGGAGGGCTAATTTGTGCATCCTCCTTTGGCGGGAGGATTTTCCTTGACCTTGTGTTGTTTTTTTTTCATTTTTTTTATTTCTTCCTTTCTTAACATGTGAGAATCCTTCTATGTCTTCTATCTCCTCGGCTTCATGATTTGAAGGATTACCAGTTGCCCAGGCATTCACTATTTTTCCATCAAGAGAAGGTTCAAAATTCTTAGAGGGGATGTGCTTGAGCTTTTGTGTGTTCTCAGATTCAAAAGGGGTACCAATGCTTAGGTCCACTACCAAGTCAAGACCAGGTTGAGCCTTGATTTTAGAAGGAACAGAACATGACAATTCTTTGTGCCCTTGAATTTCTTCAAGATTCATTGAGGTGCGATCCTTCCTCTGTTTAGCCTTGCTCTTGATATTACTAGATTCTTGTATCATCTCAATGTTGTTGGGATCCATTGTTGTTGCATCTGTCATTGTTGCTTTGTTTGAGAAAGTTATCATCAATCTCAACACTATTTTCACCAATGTTGTTTTGTTTGAGTGTTAGAACCTACATCAATGCCATTTTCCCCTCTATTGCATTTTTCGAGAAAGTTAGCATCAACTTCAATATCATTCTCTCTAGTATCCTTTGCTCGATTCTTATTTTGATTAATATTTGGCACTGTAGCAGCAGAAACCTGCACTTGAATAGCCATCACCCTTTCCTGATTTATCTTATTTCCCTGTGTATTCTTCCTGTCCCTCTTCTTTTTGATTTTTTGGCTTGTAACATTACTTTGGGAGTCACAAAAATTCTTTTCATAGGTAAATTCCTATCTTTGTTCTTGCATTTCATCCTAGTCCCCATAGTAACCTTAGTATGAGTACCAACAATGGTTTCGTAGTTATTTTCTTCATTGTCAACATCTTTCTCGTAATCATCATTTTCATCTTGTTGTAATTGTTCGTTATTGCCTATCAACATGTTCTCCTTTTGTGCACCTTTGTTGTTGTTACTGCCTATTGTTTGCCTCTCATGTTCTTTTTTTTAGGCTATTTTTTTCCTTTCTAAGGCACGACAATCAACCATCAAGTGCCCAAGCTTTTTGCAGAATCTGCAATATTTTGGAATGTCCTCGTACTCAAGCTTTTGAGTAAATCCCCGAAGAGGAGATGTATCATTTTCAACTCCAACCCAAATCGAATCAGGTTGTGGTTCCAATAGGTCAATTTCGACCATAACCTTCGGTATACTAGGTCAGGTTTTACTTCTAGTTGCGTTGTCCAACTCCCAGGTGTACCAACGCTGCTAACCAATTGTTTGATATAGTGCCACGTATGTAAGTGAAAAGGCAAATGAGGAAGCAGTACCCATACCGGGGCGATTGAAAGATCCTCCTCCGGTTTGAAGTCTGGCGACCACTTTTGGAGCCACATTTGTTGACCATCAATGGTGAGAACTCTTTTGTACCAAACACCGTTAAAATCTTCCTCGTTAGTGAAGTCAATGAAAACTGTTAAATATATTGTAATTACCTTGTAGTATTGTAAATTAGTTAGGAGTATATTTTCATTCCTAAATTAGTTAGGAGTATATATTCATTCCTAAATTGGAGTCTTTGCCTCCTATTTTGTAGCCTTATTTATTGCTATCTTTGTGTATATAAATATTAGTCAAATAAAGAGATTGATTTGAGGAAAATATTCTTTCATAGTATCAGTTGCTTAGGGTTCTTCTTCTTCCGCATATTCCCTTAATTCCACCCCCTTCTTTTTTCTTCAATTTTGTTTTCGCTAGCAATCTCACAATGCCGGACAAATCCTTTCATCCGACTTTGGCCGTCTCTAATATCAAGAACCATATTCCCATCACTCTTGAGATGGAAAACGTTCAATACTCTACGTGGTCAGAATTATTCAAAATTCATGCTCGTTCTCATAGAGTACTAGCCCATATTATCCCTCCGAAAGACGGTACGTCCAAACCACCTTCCACTGATCAAGAGAAGGAACTGTGGACTACTCTGGATGCCACGGTTCTTTCTTGGATATATGCCACTATCTCTAATGATCTCCTGCAGACCATCATTGAGCCTGATTCGACTGCTATGGAGGCCTGGGATAGGTTGCGAGACATATTCCAGGACAACCAACATTCCCGTGCCATTGCTCTTGAACAAGAATTCTCCACCACCTCTATGGAGAATTTTCCCAATGCATCCTCTTAATGTCAGCATCTCAAGTCTCTCGCTGATTAGTTGAAGAATGTCGGAGCGCCGGTTTCTGATAGCCGGATGGTGTTACAGTTGGTTGGTGGCCTTACCCGAGCCTACTGTGGTGTGGGCACGCTTATTCGTCAAAGCAATCCGCTTTCTCCCTTTTACAAGGCTCGCTCCATGCTTGATCTTGAGGAAACCCGGAATGGCAAAGGAGGCGGCAACCGAATCTGCCATGGTTGCAACCTCGTCAGATGACTCCTCCGATCATTTGCCAAACACGGGTCAGTTGAAGAACAAAAATTCCAGTTCGTCTAACAACAAGCACAGCTCTGGTAGCCGAAAAAACGTTGGTCGTGGCTCTGGTAGTAGCTCCGGCGGTGGCAGGAATAATGGTGGTCGGAATCCACCGGCTGCTGGGCGGGGCTCCGGTGCGGCTCAAGCCTCGAACATGTCCCCTGCTTTTTGGCAGCAAGTGTATCCTTGGGGATATGGATGGCCCATTCCTCCTTGCCTTTACCCAACTCAAGGATAGACCAGGCCTGGTACTCCCAACCAGCAGGCTGGACTATTGGGCCCAAGGCTACGAGATCAGCAGGCCTACATGGCGTCTGGACAGCAGCAACAGTCCGGTTCGATGACTCCTACCGATATTCAGGCTGCAATGCATACTATGTCACTTAATCCGCCTGATCCATCTTGGTACATGGACACCGGGGCTACTTCTCATATGACTTCCTCTTCAGGTAACTTCTCGTCTTATTTTAATTTGAGCACTCATCCCAATAATAATATAATTGTTGGTAATGGTCATAAAATTCCTATTCTTGGTTACGGTCACACTTGTTTGCCTTCATCTAGCCCGACCCTTTCTGTAAATAATGTCCTTCATGCTCCTAAAATCATAAAAAATCTCATCTCTATTAGAAAATTCACTACTGATAATTCCGTAACTGTTGCATTTGATCCTTTTGGTTTTTCTGTAAAGGATTTTCAGACGGGGAGGCCAATAATGAGGTGTGATAGGCCAATACTCTACGTGGTCAGAATTATTCAAAATTCATGCTCGTTCTCATAAAGTACTAGCCCATATTATCCCTCCGAAAGACGGTACGTCCAAACCACCTTCCACTGATCAAGAGAAGGAACTGTGGACTACTCTGGATGCCACGGTTCTTTCTTGGATATATGCCACTATCTCTAATGATCTCCTGCAGACCATCATTGAGCCTGATTCGACTGCTATGGAGGCCTGGGATAGGTTGCGAGACATATTCCAGGACAACCAACATTCCCGTGCCGTTGCTCTTGAACAAGAATTCTCCACCACCTCTATGGAGAATTTTCCCAATGCATCCTCTTACTGTCAGCATCTCAAGTCTCTCGCTGATTAGTTGAAGAATGTCGGAGCGCCGGTTTCTGATAGCCGGATGGTGTTACAGTTGGTTGATGGCCTTACCCGAGCCTACTGTGGTGTGGGCACGCTTATTCGTCAAAGCAATCCGCTTTCTCCCTTTTACAAGGCTCGCTCCATGGTTGTTCTTGAGGAAACCCGGAATGGAAAAGGCGGCGGCAACCGAATCTGCCATGGTTGCAACCTCGTCAGATGACTCCTCCGATCATTTGCCAAACACGGGTCAGTTGAAGAACGAAAATTCCAGTTCGTCTAACAACAAGCACAGCTCTGGTAGCCGAAAAAACGTTGGTCATGGCTCTGGTGGTGGCTTCGGCGGTGGCAGAAATAATGGTGGTCGGAATCCACCGGCCGCTGGGCGGGGCTCCGGTGCGGCTCAAGCCTCGAACATGTCCCCTGCTTTTTGGCAGCAAGTGTATCCTTGGGGATATGGCTGGCCCATTCCTCCTTGCCTTTACCCATCTCAAGGATGGACCAGGCCTGGTACTCCCAACCAGCAGGCTGGACTATTGGGCCCAAGGCTACGAGATCAACAGGCCTACATGGCGTCTGGACAGCAGCAACAGTCCGGTTCGATGACTCCTACCGATATTCAGGCTGCAATGCATACTATGTCACTTAATCCACCTGATCCATCTTGGTACATGGACACCGAGGCTACTTCTCATATGACTTCCTCTTCAGGTAACTTCTCGTCTTATTTTAATTTGAGCACTCATCCCAATAATAATATAATTGTTGGTAATGGTCATAAAATTCCTATTCTTGGTTACGGTCACACTTGTTTGCCTTCATCTAGCCCGACCCTTTCTTTAAACAATGTCCTTCATGCTCCTAAAATCATAAAAAATCTCATCTCTATTAGAAAATTCACTACTGATAATTCTGTAACTGTTGCATTTGATCCTTTTTGTTTTTCTGTAAAGGATTTTCAGACGGGGAGGCCAATAATGAGGTGTGATAGCCGGGGCGACCTTTACCCAATTACTACTCCAATCAACAATCAAGCTACCTCTACTTTTGCCGCCATTTCTCCTAAACTTTGGCATGATCGGTTGGGTCATCCGGGTGCTCCTATTTTAGATGTTCTTAGACACAATAAAAATGTTGATTGTAATAGACTTTCAAGTTCTAGTCTTTGTGGTTCATGTGTTTTGGGGAAACATGTGAAGTTGCCTTTTGTTTCTTTGATTTCTAGTACGACTTTGCCATTTGATATAATACATAGTGATATTTGGTCATCTCCCATTTTGAGTTCTGCAGGACATCGTTACTATGTTTTATTACTTGATGATTTTTCTAATTTTTTGTGGACTTTTCCTTTAGCTCGAAAATCTGATGTATATATTTATACATTCTTGGTTTTTAGGAATCACATTCTCACCCAATTTGAACATAATGTTAAAAACGTACAATGTGATAATGGGAGGGAGTTTGATAATGGTCCATTTTGGGAATTCTGTAAAAAACATGGCATGTCTTTCCGTCTCTCTTGTCCTCATACTTCTTCACAAAATGGGAAAGCCGAAAGAAAAATTCGTACTATCAATAACATTAGTCGTACTCTTCTTGCACATGCCTCACTTCCACCTTCTTTTTGGCATCATTCCTTACAAATGGCAACCTACCTTATAAATATCTTCCGAGCAAATTGTTGGGTAACAAATATCCTTTGGAAATCCTTTATAAAAGGGAGCCTTCTTATTCTCATTTACGGGTTTTTGGGTGTTTGTGTTATCCCCTTTTTCCATCTACAACAATTAATAAATTGCAACCCCGATCTACTCCGTGTGTATTTTTGGGATTTCCCCCGAATCACCGTGGCTACAAATGCTATGATTTTTCCTCTCGTAAAATTATCATTTGTAGACATGTTATTTTTTATGAGAATTCCTTCCCCTTTGCAAAGTTACATGCTCTTTCTTCTCAACATTATGATTTTTTGGACTCTGGACTAAATTCTTATGTTATTCAACATTTTAGAAATTCTAATGTTGCGTCCAATGACCCTCCACATCTTCTAAATCCTCCAGTCCAAACCACATCTCCTACGGCCCAATCTACTCCACCTGGCAGCCCCTCTTTCCAGCCTGCCCAACCCACTTCTCCCCCTACTGAATCTCCCCAACCGCCCTCTGGGCCATCATCCCTTGGCAGTCCATCACCTCATTCCTCACCACATACTTCCTCTTTGGCCCAAACACAGTCCACACTATCAAAATATTTAGCACCACATCACACTCAAATTCCTCTCCAGCGGCCAAGAGTTATGACCCGTAGCCAAAATGGGATATTTAAACCAAATACAAAATATTCTTTTGTTTCTGAGATTACAAGGTCACCTTTGCCCCGTAATCCGATTGCGGCACTCCGTGATCCAAATTGGAAAATGGCCATGGATTATGAATATGATGCTCTTATTAAAAATAAGACGTGGGAGTTACTTCCCCGTCCACCTAATGTGAATGTGATTCGGTCTATGTGGATTTTTACTCATAAAGTCAAATCTAATGGTGTTTTTGAGAGGCATAAAGCACGTCTTGTAGGTGATGGCAAAACATAGTAGGTTGAAATTGATTGTGGTGAGACATTTAGTCTGGTGGTCAAACCGGCTACAATCCGGATTGTTCTTAGTCTATCTCTGTCCAAGGCATGGCAAATTCATCAATTGGATGTTAAAAATGCTTTCCTTCACGGTGAGCTTCAGGAAACTGTTTATATGCATCACCCCTTGGGGTACAGGGATCGTACTCTTCCTGATTATGTTTGTATGTTACGTAAGTCTTTGTATGGCCTTAAGCAAGCTCCCCGGGCTTGGTATAAGCATTTTGCTGATTACGTTTTGTCCATTGGTTTCACTAATAGCCGGTGTGACAATACTTTATTCATCTACAACAAGGGTTTGGACATGGCTTACATTTTATTATATGTTGATGATATTATTCTTACTGCTTCTTCTGATGCTCTTCGGTGTTCTATCATGGCTCTTCTCAGTTTTGAACTTGCTATGAAGGATTTGGGTCTTTTAAATTATTTTCTTGGTATTGCTGTCACTCGACATAAGGGTGGTATGTTTCTTTCACAGCGGAAATATGCTAAAGAAATAATTGAACGAGCCGGCATGTCCTCATGTAAAGCGACTCTTAATCCGGTTGACTCCAAACCGAAAGTTAGTGCTAATTCTAGTGCTCCTTATGTTGATCCCACTCTTTACAGAAGTCTTGCAGGGGTCCTTCAATATCTCACTTTTACCCGTCCGGATATATCTTATGTTGTTCAACAAATTTGTCTCCATATGCATAATCCGCGTATTGATCATTTTAATGCTCTCAAACGGATAATCCGGTATATTAAGGGTACTTTGGATCATGGACTTTACCTTTATCCCTCTTCTTTCTCCACTCTTGTCTCTTACACTAATGCAGATTGGGGAGGGTGCCCGGACACCCGACGGTCTACATCTGGATATTGTGTGTTTTTGGGAGACAACTTGGTCTCATGGTCCTCAAAACGACAACCCACATTGTCTCATTCTAGTGCCGAGGCCGAATATCGTGGGGTGGCCAATGTCGTCTCCGAATCGTGTTGGATCTATAATCTTCTCTTAGAGTTGCATTGTCCGATTAAGAAAGCCACACTTGTATACTGTGACAATGTAAGTGCTATTTATTTATCGGATAATCCAGTACAACATCAACATACAAAACATGTTGAAATGGATATCCACTTTGTTTGAGAGAAGGTTGCTCGTGGACAGATTTGAGTTTTACATGTTCCATCGCGTTATCAAATAGCGGACATTTTCACAAAAGGTCTTCCACGCGTCTTGTTTGAAGAATTTCGAGACAATCTTAGCATTCGCAAACCTCCCGCTTCGATTGTGGGGGTGTGTTAAATATATTGTAATTACCTTGTAGTATTGTAAATTAGTTAGGAGTATATTTTCATTCCTAAATTAGTTAGGAGTATATATTCATTCCTAAATTGGAGTCTTTGACTCCGATTTTGTAGCCTTTTATTTGTTTCTATCTTTGTGTATATAAATATCAGTCAAATAAAGAGATTGATTTGAGGAAAATATTCTTTCAAAAACGTTAAAATTGTCGAACGCACCAATTTGTGGCTTATCGAGCAACAACTGCGTCCCTTTCATGGCTCACAAGAGACAAGGCTGATCTTGATTGGTGATGACTGAGTCAGCATAAGAAAGTTTTTGAAAAATTGCTTCTTTAGGTGCGACCACCTATGGGGAAGAAACGTTTTGCCCATCCAGGCGCACTGGAAGGGCAGCGTCCGGCAGGTCCATCGGAGAGAGCGTGAGTTATAGATGCTAAAATTAGGGATTTTTTGAGAGAGAAACTATCCGTTAAGCGTTTAATAGGTTTCATTTACTAACCAGAAGAGTAATAACATCTTTTGTATAATTGAGTGATTAGATTAAGATAAAACCTTGACAATTTACTCAAAATATTGCCCTTTCCATTCCATCAACAGTGTGGTAACAAAATTCTGGATTTGATTGTCAAACAATGTATCAGCTTTCTGTTTGAGTGCGCATAGGGTAAATTCCCGCTCCGACGTAATAGCTCGCAAACCCCATTGTAGAGGTAACCTGCACTAGGCAAGTTCAGTGCAACTAGCTCAATCCAAAAGGCAAACCTCGCTTTTGCTAGCAAGGGGTTTCGAACTTCAGACCTCTAACATAGAAACCCCAAGCACAAACTACTGGGCGACGTCAAAGGATGTCTGCTTATACCTTTTTCTTTATTGGTAAATATCTTTTTGTATTATAAGTGAAGAATTACATAGCAAAGCAAATAGACGAAGATTACAATCCAATCTAAGTCTAGAATAATCTCAGGAACCCACATACAATTTATCTCACATCCTTGTCATTATCAGCACCTCAAACAGGGTAAAAATTTAGAGTCTTGAGCTTTTATTCCACATTTTTCTTGGTGTATCCTCTATAGCAAACTTCTTGTAGAACTGTTTTTAGCAGTTCATCAGACTCACTTGTTCTTTCTTGAAATACTCTATGATTCCGCTCCTTCCACAGTTGATAGACACAACCAGTGGCCACCATTCTAAAGATTTCATCTGTTGTACATCTCCCTCTCCATCTAGTCTTCCAGGATGCTCCTCTTTCCATTCCTTGGGATGTCTCTCTGTGCCTTGCCAGCTTAATAGATTCCTCCACACATATGCTGAGTAAGGGGATTCAAAGAATAGGTGAGGCACAGGGTTTTCACTCCATTAGGACACAAAGAGCATCCCAGAAATATTCTCTCTATCTCTATGAGGTAGTGGTAAGGTTTGCGTACATTTTACCCTCCCCAAACTCCACTTGTGAGATTCCACTGGGTATGTTGTTGTTGTAGGACATAAAGAGCATTCAGTATTTCTGATAATTCTCCACCTTGCCAGTCTGTCTTTGGTATATAGTCTCTCCAGTGCAGCCATTCTGAAGATAAACTTCCATTTTGGTGCCTCAAGATTATTGCAAACTAACTATTTCCACGTAACTTTAGGAAAGTTCCGTTTGCAACTTTATGTACGTCTTCTGGATTGAGAAGTCTTGGAAAGCCATGAATTGGTCATAAGAGATGCCAGCTGCCTCTAAGTGCTTTTTACTCTTGAAAATCTCCTTAGTAACCCTTATGCCTGTGGTGGAGCAATGTCCCATACTGGTAGATACTTCACATAATAGCTATGGACCCATCTTACCCAAAGTTTATCGTTTTTGTTCCCAAAATATGGGTGATTTGTTGCTATTTTTTGCCTTCCCAGTCCATAAAAACTTCCTACAAGTAGCAGTAATCCTGCTAAGTATCTTCTTTGGAAGTATAAAAATCTGAGACCAGAATGTCTGTGTTAAAAACAAGAGACCTTTAATAAGTTGAACTCTCCCTGCGTATGTGAGTAGTTTAGCAGCCCATGTGGTAATTTTGCCAATCATCTTGTCAATCAAAGGTTGGCCTCGCATAATGAACAACCTCTTAGTACTAAGAGGTACTCCTAAATATTTGAAGGGAAGCTTCCGTCTCGCAAATCTAAACCTTAGAAAATTTGCTATTAAGCCCGATGCAGCAGAGAACTCCTGAAAACAACCATACAAGTGGCTAACTGAGGCAACATCACCTTTTGAGAAGAGTAAAAGGTCATCTGCAAATCCTAGTTGAACAACCCTCATTTCGGGTGATATTTGAATGTCTTCATGTGGACAAGTGACTTCACCAATCTACTAAAGTATTCCAAATTCCAAAACAAAAATTTGGAATGTTGGGATGGGATGGGATTTTTTATTATTTTTTATTTTTCTTTTAATTTTCTATTCCTTCTCTTTTTCTCTTTTCTATTCTTCCATTATTTCTTTCTCCTATTCAAGTCTCAAAACTTACAAAACTTTATTAGTTTATTTGTTACATTGATAATTTCAACTTAAAAATATATCAAGGAAGCCAAATTTCTTTTTGGAAAGCAAGCCTTCATACTCCATAGTTCTCAAATCGGGTAATATCATTCTAATTTCTATTATTATTTATGTGTCTTATATCTCTTATTGTTTTATTTGATATTGTAGATAGTGTTTAAAATATTTATTAGAATTTTAATATGTCAACTAGGAAATATGAATCCGGTCATTTAAAACTTAAAAGAAAAAGAAAAGTTGATAAAATCTCAAAAAGGTGCTCTTGACTTGAGAGAGGTAAGATGAGCTTTGTTGTCCTCTGCTTCCTTGATAAGCTTAGGAGCATCACCTTAGAATTGTAAGAATCCTTCTTGTGTCACTTTTTATCAACCAATATGTAACCCATATGCCAATAAGGTCAACCAATAAGATCCAAGTAATAAACTTGGTGGGAAATTGGAGGCCATATAGTATCTGTCAGAAAAAAGACCATTCAACTGAGTCATATGCCATTTGCATATCCACTTTTAGCATGCACCTCAGTGAGATTCCTTTCCTACCATAACCATTAATCAACTAATGGCCCAAGATAATATAATCAGAAATTAGTCTGCCAAGGACAAAAGCAGATTACTTTATATCAACCAACAGCTCCATAACACCTTTCATCTGAGTAGTCAAAATTTTGGAAATTATTTTGTATAAAATAGTGCAACAGGAAATAAGTCTGTATTACTTAATTGTGGATGGGTTCTTCACCCTAGGCACCAATGTTTACAGTAGCACAATTGATGGCTTTATACATTTCTCCTGTTTCAAGAAAAACAAATTATAGCATCAGTAACTTGGTCGCCAATAATCTGCCACGTCTTCTTAAAGAGCACTGCATCACACATCACATCCTGGAGCCTTATCATCATTTATGCTTTTCATAGCCAAATACACCTCCTCTTTGTAACAGGACTTAGGAGTTCAAGCTTTTGTCTTCTAGCAAGTATATAACCATCTTTCATCACCTTGGGACTGGTAGCTGGTAAATTAGGTGTTGTGCCCAACAGTTGTGTATAGAAAGCAAGTATCTCCTCCTCTATCCCCACTGCAGTAGTGATAGACCTTCCTGTAGTATCATTCAGCCTTCTGATTTGGTTTTGGGATTGCCTAGTCTTCACTAGCAGCAAAGAAGTATATTCTCTTCTATGAGATACCAATGTTCTAGCTGTCTGCTTATACCTTGTTCTACTAGTAATACCCCGTGTATATATTAGGCTACTAACCCATAGGAATTAAAATTTAGCATGTCTTTTGAACATTTTATTCCAAAGTCAACTTACCGATTTGTTAAAATTTCAGGTTGAGCAGCAGCGTAGATTATGTGTAGTGGTATAAAATTAAAGTACAAAACAACAAACGTAAATAGAATAAGTATACAGATGAACTGTCATCTGATAACCAAAAGAGAAGCAGATCAATTGCTTGTCATTTATTTACAATTGCAAGAAGAAAACTGGGATTGTACAGACACTAGCTTTTACTGGCTCTTTACCTCCATGAATTGTTTCTTAAGGAGGAATACTAGAGGTGATTTTGTCTGGATGATACATAACCAAAGATATTCTTTCTAGGAAAATAATTTGTTTGGATAATGCACCGATGGATGTACTTCTGCTGTAAAGGATGATTTATATGAAAGATAAGCATGTTAGCTAAAAGAAGACGAGAACTTAATTTTGTTGATTATGATATAGCATTGTGTACCTGATGACATTTTGTCTCCTCACGCTTCTGAATTTCTTTAGTTATCTATATGAACTTGCGGAAAAAGATTTGTGAAATTTGCAGTGATGTAGCTTTCCAAAAAGCAATTATTAACTGCCATCATTGTAAAGATGCTGATGTGCATCGGTAAGTTCTCTCTCACATACACACACATTTTAGCATGAAGGGTGGACAATCAGTCAGGCGTGCTGGAAGTCATGACTCTCTGATCTGTACTTACTTTATCACCTTGCCCGTACCTGTATGTTCTTTGTAAACCTCAAAAATGCTATCTGTATTTTTAATGTACGCGAAGTCGTCCCCTGTTTTCAAAAATTCTGTTTTTTCTATTCTTTCAGGTATTGTGTTCTAGGCTACTTTGTAGCTGCACCAGTGGATTGGCGTTGTGAAAAAGGCAAGGGGATTATTTTTTCATTATGTGAATCAGAAAATGAGTACTCTGAGGGATCAAAGATACATGCATCGGCAAAGATTTCTCAGTGTACTCTACCACCGAAGAAACGTATGAGGTATCCTGGTTGGAATGGTATTAACTGGGAAAAAGAGGTATAAACCAGAAAAACGAATTATATACATGTTGAAGAAGCACTCAGTCTATCATCAAGCATAAAGAAATATGGATGTCAAGGGAAGAAAACTATCTTTTCAAGAGTTGTATCAACCAAATCCATGGCGACTGCGACTCGGGGGAATTTAAGCAAAAACTAGAACTCAAATTTCAAATTCTTTTCCTAAAAAGAGAACAGTGTAGTATTCTTTAAAATCAACTGGATATATGAAAACTCACAAGTTTTCAAGAGAGCAAAAACAAGTACAATCATAAAAAGGTTATGTGTCACCAATATCTCTGGTATTCATTACTTGTTCTGATTTATCATCTTCTTATATTTTTTCATGAGAACTTTCATTTTACATCACATACTCTTATTAATTTTTTAAAAAATAATACCATTGATATATCAAGTCTAGACTCGATATTATCTTTCAAAATGGTGATCACCCTTACACCATCAATATATGCAAATCTTTCCTAGCAGAATTCATTTACTTCTATACTCTAAGTTGCTCGGACTTGGGTGCGGGTGGCCGATACATGTGCTGATCTAGAGGTCGGATCCTTCATGATCTAATTTTTAAGATTCGGGAATATGAATCAATATATGTATACGGGTGCGGAGATTTTCCTAAAATACAACTAAAATATCTAAAAGTAGAGTGATTAAACCCAAATTATGAGATATTATATAAAGAACTAGAGGAGAATCTTGGAAGGAGATTAAAGGAAAATTTCTATATAAAAAGTATTCCATTTTCTTCAATTTCACCTTAGCTTACTGATTACAAAAATCATTAAAACTGTCCCGACTTTCCCCATCAATTTTCGTCAAAGTACTTGAAATTGGTTAACCAAATCGGACACGAATCCCACACCCATATCGTGTCGACACGGGTGCGGCACCAAAGAGAAGAGTCCGAGCAACTTAGTCTATACTTCATGTAGCCTACATTTTCGGTCCTGATGGTCCTAATTTAGTAGTCCTGACGCTGTGAAAGCGAGTGGAATGATGAATCCATTGATGACACACCCTTGTGATCTTGCTCTAGATCATTCCTAGAAGTAAATACACTTCATTGTGTACATTTATTACTAATTCAAATTCAGCTCATCCCTATTTTTGAATGACCTATCTTTGCTAGTAGTCATTTGACTCATTAACCTCCTCTTTGTAATTTTCCTATTGATAAGTAAAGATAAATATATAATACTTTTTAGTTAACAACATGATGTTGGTCCCCAAGGAGATGACCTAGTGGTTAAAACATAGGAGTAACTATTCTGCGGACTACATAACATATGTGTGTGTATATATATAATGATGATTATCTTTCTTTTATTTAAGGAATTGGCACCATTCAACAGGAACAAGTTTTCGTCCCTATTATATATTAATCTCTTCCTCTTTGCATTTCCGGGAAGTTTTGATATCTTAGGTACTCCAGAAATTGTACCTAGGATGTTCAATAATTGTATCCAGGCTCATCCTCCTTCCAAAGTTAGACATATGGTGTATGCAAATCAATTTCTAGTGAAAACATTCCTGAGAAAGGGCTCACTTCTATTTTGCATCTCTTTCCCCTTTATTGATAGATATATAAGGTAAAAGTTGACCTTCCTTTCTCGCGTGTAAAGAAATATAGTCCTATATCTTATTTCCCCGGAATATGATTGTTAAATAGACTTGCCTAGATATTCTCACGGAGAACTAGTTAAATTTTAAGAGTAGCAGGCAAAAACGTGAGTACTCATACACCATACGTATAACTTCTTTTGATTCTTTTAAAAAAAAAAGTTACACCATATGTCTAACCTTTTTTTTTCAGAATAAAAAAAAGTGACATCTGGTGTATGAGTACTCACGTCTTTTGCCTGCTACTCTTAAATTTCAACTAGTTCCCCCTGGGAATACCTGGGCAAGTCTATTCAACAATCATATTCCGGGTAAAGAAGATATAGATTATATTTCTTTACAAGTGAGAAAGAAAGGTCAACTTCTTATATATCTATCAGTAAAAGGGAAAGGGATGCAAAGTAGAAGTGAGCCCTTGCCCAGAAATGCTTTACTAGAAGTTGATTTGCATTTGCCATTATACGTAGGTTTGATATGTACATAACTCTGGTAGAGTTCATGCGTAAGAAAAATTTGGTGATGAGAATGCTTATAAATGATATTGAGTTGCGTATACTTGCATCCACAGCCCTGCGCAGTGACTGTCAAAGTACGTCGATAATCTCTATATTCTTTTTTCATTTTCAATGAATTTTTTTGTAATACATATATATATATATATATATATGATTGTGGTTAAAACAAAGGAGTAATTATTCTGCGGACTAAATATACATGTGTGTGTACATATATATATAAAAGGAATTGGCAGCATTCAACAAGAAGAAGTTTACGTCCCTATAATTTATTAATCTCTCTTCCTCTTTGCATTTCCGGGAAGCTTTGATATCTTAGGTGCTCCAGAAATTGTACCTAGGATGTTCAAAAATTGTATCCAGGCTCATCCTCCTTCCAAAGTTACACATATGGTGTATGCAAATCAATTTCTACTAAAAACATTCCTTAGCAAGGGTTCACTTCTACTTTGCATCCCTTTCCCCTTTACCGATAGATATACAAGGTAGTTCACTTCTACTTTGCATCTCTTTCCCCTTTACCGATAGATATATAAGGTAAAAGTTGACCTTTTTTTTTATTTGCACTGAACGTCCGAGTCTTTTTTGGCCCTTAGAGAAGTTGACCTTTCTTTCTCGTGTGTAAGGAAATATAGTCCTATATCTTATTTACCCGGAATATGATTGTTGAATAGACTTGCCCAGATATTACCACGGGGAACTAGTTGAAATTTAAGAGTAGCAGTACTCATACACATGTCTAACTTCTTTTGATTCTAAAAAAAAAAAAGTTAGACATATGGTGTATGAGTACTCACGTCTTTTGCCTGCTACTCTTAAATTTCAACTTGTTCCCCATGTGAATATCTGGGCAAGTCTATTCAACAATCATATTTCGGGTAAAGAAGATATAGACTATATTTCTTTACAAGTGAGAAAGAAAGGTCAGCTTCTTCCTTATATATCTATCAGTAAAAGGGAAAGGGATGCACCGTAGAAGTGAGCCCTTGACCAGAAATATTTTTACTAGAAATTGATTTGCATTTACCATTATATGTAGGTTTGATATGTACATTACTCGGGTAGAGTTCATGCGTAGGGAAGATTTGGTGATGAGAATGATTTTAAATCATGTTGAGCTGCTTATACTTGCATCCACAGCCCTGCATAGTGATTTTCAATGTACGTCAATAATCTCTATATTCTTTTTTCATTTTTGATGAATTTTTTGGTAATACATATGTATGATTATGCTCTATAGAAGATAAACTATGCGATAATTGTAGAGCTGTTTTTCACCTTGTGGATGTTCTTGCAGGATGGAACAACAAGCACTTCCTGTGGAGATTATTTTACGGCATGGGACAAGACACAGATGGATGTGCTGAAGGGGGCAGCAACATAATGACACAAATGGATGTGCAGTGTGCTAAAGGGGGCAGCCATAAATTGATTGATATGGAGATAGACATGATAGCTGGAGAAATGTAGTGCGCTGGACACTGTTGTCTAGACAACTACTTTTAGAAATGGCTTTGATTTAGAGGTCGAATGACATTTGACGTATGACTTATAAGCCAAATGTCCTAAATTAGGAATCCTAACTTCTGGCTTTTAACTTATTTTTGTTATTTTGCTTTAAAAAATAAGTGTTCATAAGAACTTTTTAACTTTACCAAAACACTTTAAAATTATATAAAAGTTATATTGGCTTAAAAGCACCTAAAATAAGCCAATCCAAACAGGCACTTAACTCTTTAACAGAAATCGTTTCGGCTGCTACTTGCAATCTAGTTTGTGAATTTTTTGGTTGGCTATGTATGATGGTGCAATTATATTGATGCCATATGTCTTTGGATGAAATGAGTAATTTTGGTTCAAATTCCATATTTATCTCAAGAAAACAAACATAACCCCTTTCTAGATTTATGTTTTTGCATTTCCGGTGTTGCTCTTTGTCCTAGTTGAGTTATTTGTACATGTCTATTTAATTTTGCTCATGATAATGTAACACCACTTCTGGGGAGATTATTTTTTTGCTGAAACCGGGAACTCGCAGCCGCTACCCTTTGCATGCACATAGGGTAAACCCCCCCTCCTATGCAATATCTCGTAAACCACATGGGAAATTGTTTTGCTTTCACATTGTTATTCGACTTTATATTTATTAACAATTCAACTTTGGAGTTGTATGTTTTAGCTTCTCTCATATTGTAAAAATTGAGTTGATATATGTCTTGATCAACTCTTAGTTGAAAATCGAGTCATGACAATCATATATATTAATTTCCATGTTTACACTATAAATGTTACATACGTATTTTAGTAATATGACATTTACTTTTGCTTTTGTTCATTGATCATCACTACGACTCAAAATGGTCATTACATATGCTTCCTTCTTAGTCTGGTGTTGTTGATTTAATTACACTTGTAGGCCAAGAAGTGAAATGCCTCATTGAAATTTCTTGTTCACTCAAATTTTAGTTAGATTTTTTAATAGCCTACGGAAAACATTATGGTGTGCATGATTTAGTGGGCATTTTTACTGGATAATTGAAGTCTAATTTAGTGTTAAAAGAGCAAGAAAAGTAAATATTCAGTAGTATCAAGCAATAGCCATGAAAACTCATACATCTTACATCTAACTTTGGAAGGAGGATGACCTGGATACAGTTATAGAATATCTCAAGTGCAAGTTCCAGAGCACCTAAGATGTCAAAAACTTACCCTAAATTGCAAAGGAGGAGAAAACACTAATAATTAAATGGAAGAGAACTTGGATTCCAATTGAGTGGTGCAAATTCTTCAAGTAAAACAGATCTTCCATATATACATATATTCGTATATGTAGAATAATCAAAGGCAAACTTCTCTGCTTTTTGAAGCATAATGAAAGGGGTAATCGAGTTTCAAGGACACAAAAAAGATCAGTGAAGCAATTCCTCAGACCATAAAAACATAAAGAGAGTTCCACATAGAGCTAAAAATTGTTTCACACTCCACATCTCATTAAGTTGTAGAACTGAAAAAATTTAGAAAATAAGCTATGTATGGCTCCCATATAACCTACAATTTCTTCTTTCCCGTACCTGAAAGCATAAGATGGTTGATACGCCCAAATTTACACTCCAAAAGGAATAGTAAAACGGTCGTTGGTCAAATATAGAACTCAACAAGAGTTGAGGTCGATCCCACAGGGAATGCGTGAGAATAAATCTATTAGTACCCTTTTTCAGATGTAATTTCTATTCCCAAAATAAAAATGCATGAAGTGAATGAGGGTTTTTGATGTTTCAAACTAAATTCCTAAAGTAAAGTAACTAACACGTACGATGACTACTGGACTTCCAATAATTGATGAGAAGTGAGGGTTGTATTCCCCATGACGTCTAATATGATAGCCAAATTTGTGTGGTAAACCCATTCATGATTACGCCATTCATGATTATGTATACAAGATTAAACAAGTTGTAGAACACATAGTTCACATTCCGGTCCTTCTTAGATGTATCACTCATCGCCTTCCGGACTCAGAATGGGTACAATTTTAACCCTTGTTCTAGATCTCAGAATACTCTCACCTTCCACTCTCAAGTACTTAGACTAGGTTACAAACCCCAAATTTCTGTTGTAGAATTCTTTTCCTAATCACTACATCCCTCCCAGGCATGTAACAAATACAGGCTTACCTTAACGCGTCGACTTATTAAGGAAGAATTTAAATCGATGAATACTATAATGTATACGATAATCAATCCCAAGGTTCACCCCCAAATTTGTTATCTTATTGATTTGTCATGGTTCCAACAACCCTAGTTGTAGGTTTAGCCTAGCATATTCAAAATAAATCGCTCACAACAATATAAAGGAATCATGATAAAGAACTTACTATAGATAAGGTAATGAATCCACGTGTTATAATCTCTAAAGAGATGATTCAAATCCAAGAACTCAATGTAAATTACTGCAAAATAATGTTCTCCTCTTGTTCTCTATCTCCAACCATCCAATGATAATGAAAACGGAAAAAAAGTAATATATATATATATATATATATATATATATATATATATATATGTATATATCTATATATATATACAAGGAAAAACCTAACCCAACTTAAAATAGGAAAATAGACGTCAGCTTGGGTACGGGTCACTACACGGACCGTGAGGGTCCAAACGAACCGTGAAATGGTCTGCGAGCCCATAATTTTGTTGCGTCCCCACATGCGTTGGCACAACCTGTGTGAGGGTTCACGGTCTGTGAAACAGCCACGGCCCGTGACCCTTGCCTTAATGATTTTCACGCGAGCACTTTGGTCCTTCAGCTTCACGACCCATATCATGATCCGTGGTTAGTTACATGGCCCGTGACGAGCCCCGTCTCTCTCCAGTTGTATGTTTTTTGTTATTTTCAATGATGGCTCTTCAACTTACGTCACTTTCACGATGAGGTGCACGGTCCTTGTCAATTCCCACAACCATGAAAAGGAATCGTGAGAGTTGCCTTGGCTTCTTTACTCCATCCGCACTTTAGGAAACTAAGTGTGGCGCTACGTTGCACCACCGTCTCGTGTTACACGGGCCGCGCGGACGCTCGTGCTCCTCCACTTAGCTCTATTCTTGATTCCTTCGCTCAGGCCAGTCCCACGTGGCCTCTCACGGTCCAGGTAATGTTGCACGGGCCATGGAGGTCTCCGTATGGTGACCCTTATGCCTTTTTCTTCAATCATTTTCTTGTACTTTGCCCCTTACTCCATGCCTCCACCATGGTCTTGAAAAATAATAAAAACACACACATCAAACTAACAAATTTGCTTGAGAACGCGCAAAAATTTTGTGTTTAAAGCGTTACAAGAGTCGTATTTCCACGACTCATCAACGGTGCATAAGAGTGGCAGTAACTTCAAGTCCTCAAGGAATTTATCCCTAATGGGAATCAAGTTTACTACCATCTCACTAAGTAGTATCTGATCAGATTATCGTTATGCCACAACTCGCAACTATGTATGAACAGAACTCTTTCCATAGTTGGTCGCACATTCTAAAGTGTCCTATTCATTTTTTTGGTGATACTAATGGCGTCCCAAGAGCTTGCATCCACCCAAGCTAATTTTTTGGGCAACCTGTCCATCCCACCAAAGGAACTTCTTAAAACCCATATGAAAAGTCTAACTTGCTGGCATCAAACAAGTCACGAGGTAAACAGGGAGCAATATTCAACACAATGCTATAAGTGTGGAAGCAGAAGGCCATAACACGTACTGACAAGGTAATGCTGCCTGCCAAGGCTAGACCAGATAGGTGCAACAGTTGTTGCAACTGGGACTCTAACCTAAAACCTCTAAGTTGTTACTCCTATGCCTTAGAAACTAGGTCGTCTCCTGAAGAACCAACATTATTAACTACATGTATTATATATGTCGTAAATGGATTCATCATTCAACTCTCATTCGCAGCCTTGAGACTCATATGTCCCAAAATGGTAAAACCATCAAACCTGAGAAATAGGCTACATCAATTGAATAGAAGTATAAAATTTAATAAATTTCGCTATGATAGCTTTCAGGTATTAATAGATTAACGAAAATCATTTTGGAAGATAATATCAACTCTAGATACATCAATATCATTTTTTTAAAATAGAGTGTATGATAGAAAATGAAATTTATGAAGAATCTAGGTTTAAGAAGAGGACAAATCAAACCAAGCAATGAATACTAAAGATGTTAGTGAATACTTAACCTTTAGATGATTGTACTGATTGTTTGCTCCGTGAAGTGATTTTGGCATTTAGATGGTTCTAACGTTTCCTGTATCCTTCTAAGCGATTTTGGCATTTAGTGAACACTATGCTCTTTTCACGAAAAGAATTTGAAATTTGAGCTTTAGGCTTGCTAAAATCCCTCAAGTCACGGTTGCCATGGATTTGGTTGACACAACAGAGACAATATTTATACCAAGTGCTTCAATAGGTAGATAACTCACTTTTCCAGGGTTGTACCTCATCAATACAATGCCCACCACGAATCTTACTTTGTTTCTTCGGTGGCATAGTACTCCGACAATTCTTTGCACAGTCATGTAACTTGGATCCCTCTGCTCATTTCCCGATACACGTGATGAAGATATTACCCCCTTGCCAATATCACATTCTTCATAATACCAAAGCACACAATATTTGAAAGGAGAGAAAAACAAAATTGTTTAAAACAGGAAAGATGACTATATATGCATAAAAGATACCGCCTATATTTAAGAGAATTAACTGCCACAACATGCTAATGAAAGAATAAATGTATCTTCTTTAGGTGGAACCTAATCTCCAATACCACTGAGTTGTACTTAATCTTTTACAATTTATGCTGCTATTAACCCTAAATCTTTTGGACAGGAAAGAAGACAACCTATTGTATGTAGAGCATAAACGTTGATGTACAAAATAATTCTCTCCAGTCAATTTGTCCATTCATTGCAGCAAAAGGAACAAATTCCAACTTAATTGGATGAACAGAACAAGTTATATCATCTAAAAGCAAACAAATTCAATTTGATGAAATCCTATAATTCCAACTCAACACTGATTCAAGTCATACAAATCCCCAAACAGATGAACAATTCTTAGCTATCGGGAAAAACAAACAAACAGTGAAATTATACCATGAGGGTCTGATGAATGGCGGCACACCAACAAACAAAGAAGCAAAAGTTAGTGAGTCGCCATTTGAGCTCCATGGCAGCACACCAACAAAGGAAGCAGAAAATATTTTGTTGGTAGAATAGATACATAAAGTAGACCTCGTGTTAAATTAATTTCCTTTAATATACTTAATGTTAAATTTAGTTTTTTTACTAGACTCAATCCAAATTATTTACTCTAATAAATCTATGACTCAAATTATTTACCTTTTTACTCCACTTTTTTCTTTTTATTTTGCCTAATGTTATGTTGATGTCATGCTAATATCAACATGAATACTACGAAACAATCCTCTCTAATATTCCGGTGATATATATACATTAGACCGATATCATCTAGAATGAGTTCAATCCTTTGTGATACTTAGGCGGTATATTGATAACCAATTGGTATCATATAAGATTATGTTTTTTTTAAAAAAGAAATAAGAAACAAATTAAAATATTATGAAAATCTAAATTAGTAGAAAATATATCTGTTGTGATACTCCGTTGGTATATTTATACCATATCTGTGATGTAACGCCCGATAAAATTATCAAATTACCCCTAGAGAAGAGGTGTGTGCAAAACGCATCTTCCGATGCTCGGATTAAAAATCTGAGAAAGGATTCGTGATTAGCACGAAAAATTGAGTGGGGAAAGGGTCTTGGACTATTTTTAGAGGGACCGAGTCAAAAGATAATTTTTCGTTCTAAAACGAAAAACAGTGTGAGTCCACGATAGAGCAGCGTCGCGGACATATCGCAGAGACACACTTATGTTTTCCTATGATTTTTCGACGGAGTTGAATTTTTTTGAAACGCGTTGTCCGCAACAGGTTCGCGTTGCGGACTGTGTTATTTTAAGTCGGGAAATTATCTTTAAAATTTCGAGGGGTATTCTAGTCCATTCCTAATACCTTCTAAACTCCCTATACGACGAATATATGTCGTTTTCTCAGATAAAGGGTTCCAAAAACCCATTCAAAACCCTCTTTTTAGCAAAAATCACTAAGTTAGGGCTTGAGGAGAGTTGAAGTTGAAGAATTCAAGAGGATATTGTTCAAAGAATTTTTGTTAGCAACCATCCCAGGTATGTAAGGCTAACTTAAAGCATGAGATTGTTCTCCCTTGTGTCCTTTCTGAGTAAATTGAGTCGTTTATTGAATACAATGAGTTTGATGTGAAGATTGTTGAGCATTATACTGAGTTTTACTTAATGCATATATTTTACACGGATTGATGATCATCATAAACTTGATTTATTGCACAATTCATTTTCATGAGTGTTTTTCACAAAACCCTATGATTATTTTATTAAAGAGTGCAAGAATGAACTTAGAGCCTTAATGAGGATGATGTTTGTGATGTTGTGATTGTGTTTCACATTTGATGAGAGTCTTGATGATAAGGTTGATGAGAATGATGTTTCATGATGTGTTAAAACCTAAAACTAAACTCTAAAAGAGTATCTCGAGTCCATGATGTTGATGTTGATGTTGATGAGACGAGTTGTTGTTGATGTTGAAATACTATGTCCCTATGGGAATGATGATGTACTATGTCCCTACGGGACTAATGATGAGGTATTATGTCCCTATGGAACTAATGAGGTTGATGTTTTATGAGTATGTCGAGTTCTAGGAGGAGTATTGAGCACCGAAATGGATGAAAGTGGGTCCCACTCGAACCCATTAACTACGTGGCGTAGGAAGAGAGGATTGAACCGCAATGCAAATGGCTACTTTCTTGTCCCAATAAAGGACTGAGGTTTTTCTTGTGGATCCACTGAGGTTGATGTTCTTTACCCCGGGCAGGGTACTAGATGAATGTGGCAACGACATCGCTTCGTTGTTCCTTATTTTGTTCTGATTTATGTTGCACATAAATTTTTTGAAAGTTAATCAAAATTTTATTTCTATCTTAGATATTTTAAATTATTAATTATTATGATTTATAGTACCGTTTACATAAATTTCAAATATTATATGTTACAATCTTTATCCCAATTTATGTAATACTGATAAAATTCAGAGTTATTCAAATATTTTATATGCCTTTTAAAATTTTAAGCTAGTAATTATTATGATTGATTGCACCTTTTATATCATTTCAAATAATATATGCTACTTCCTCCATTCGAATTGAAGTTGCTAGTTATTGTAATTTATAGTAATTTTTTATACTTACTAATTATGATTTATAATATTTTTACATAATTTTTTAAAAATTGCATATTCTAAAAAATAAAAAATAAATCAAAATGAAGAAAATACGAAAAACGAATAAAAGTAGACACGTCAACGATCGGCTAGTGCTTTTAACAGGGGGAGTGGGCATGGCAATCAGAAGCTGCTCAAGCAATGAAAGACCCCGGATCATGACGTCGCCTCGAGACCCACAGGTTTGCCTGGAAATCTGCCAGGTACCTTTCCACGGAAGGACCCACACGGCCCGTGTGAAGCCACACGGTCCATGTGGCCTCTCGTGGGGTGGCACTTGGCGGGTGTGGAGGCAAACGGGCCACCACATGGCCCGTGTGAAGCTACACGGTCCGTGTGGCGAGTGAACGGACTAGAGACACGATCCGTGTGAAGTCTGACGGTCCGTTTACTGGACCGTCTCATGACACTTGGTCACCTCCAAAAAAATTTCTAAAGGAAGGGCCACGGACCAGAAAACGGTCCGTGTGAGCCAGGACGGTCTGTTTACCGGACCGTATGCCCCAGACGGGCTAATTCCTGATCCGTTTCATTAATGGCAATTTTGTAATATTGGTGTATTCTAACTAAAATATGGTCTTTTCCCACCCTTCCTGAGCTTCCTATATAAATGAGACTTCACCATTTTCAGCCATTTTCACCCTCACACTTCTCTCTCTAAAATTCATCCCTCAAGAACTCTCCATCCTCTCTCTAAGGTTGTTCAAGCTAGGGGCCAAGGTTGTGAATCAATTTCCTTCTCAAGTTTGTCTACAACCAGGTAGTGTGGGGTTTGATTCTTGGTTCCTTTCAACCAAGAAGACCCAAATTCTTATTAAAACTCATTTATGAATTTGTCTACTTAAAATGTGAATTTTACTACTTAATCTTGATACCTTTGAACCATGCATGTGCTATATTATGTTCAAAAAAATCTTGGTTATGATGAGTTTAAGTATGATGAACTATGTGGATCATGGAAATGTGAACATGCAAGTCCCTTTTAAGCTTTTACCATGCATGGGTGATCTATACTACATTTTATATGTATTTTATCATGAATTTTGGTCTCTTTATATTATTGTGAATTTTGATACACTCTACATTACCCATGCCATTCCTACACCATGCATTGCATCACATTCATGATATTTATACATGGAAATCTCAGAAATGTGGGTTAAGCCCAATTTTGTCCGAAAAGGAGATTATAATGTGAATTTTCGATAAGACATGGGATATGACAAGAAGGTGATCACCGGTATGTCTATGATTATGGCTCTTTGAGCAATATGGGTGCTTGCACCATTATGATATATGTGTAGATGAGCTATTCCTTGCATACGCATTATGGTCATAGTTTGGAAATTAGTAATTGAGCCTATTTGTATAATCACAATTTGAAATGGATGTTAGCTCTCTCTTGATAAGCATATGTGCATATATTTATAAGTATTCTTGTGGGATGTGTACTTAGCACCGATGGATTTGGAGTGTTGGGATAGCCCCAAGGTCCCTCTCCCTTTTCTTGAATTATGTGCCAGCATAGGAGCCATTACCGAAAGTAGGGGTTGCCCGTAAGGAATGGCTAGATGTAATGAAAATCCTTCTGAAAGTAGGGGTTGCCCGTAAGGAAGGTGGCCATCCACTGAAAGTAGGGGTTGCCCGTAAGGTGTGATGTAGATTACCTTTGGCAAGTAATCTTCTCCCCGCCGATGGGAGGTCCCAATTCGGTCCGGTTCATGTAATAGCTCGCATGGACTTGGGTATGTCGGTTATAGTCCATCCCCTTTATATATATAGGAGAATTACCGCATTACACGCATCATGCATTTCATGGCATCTTGTATATTAAAATTTCCACTGTTTATATATTCCTTGTATACTATGTGCCCTTGCCACTTAGCTTGATTATGCAGGTTCAGTAAGTCACGTGCATTTCATACCCAAATACTTAGTACATTCAACGTACTAACGCATACTCTATGCCTGCATGATTTTACCATGCAGGGACCGAGCAGTTTGAGCTGTATCTACCGGACGAGTAGTTTCTCCCTGTCTGGATATTCTGCGGTGAGCCCCGTCTTTCGAGGGCATGCTTTTGTTCTTGTACGCTTTATCTATATATGTACTTTGTTGAGGGTGAGCCCGGAACTTGTCCCGGCCCCCGTTCCTTGATTAGAGGCACTTGTTGGACTTTGTATAAACTCTTCTCATTTTGTTATCTATGGAAAGATGTTCTCCCTTTTGGTTTTAAGAATGTTCTCTTTTATCTTGTCTTTAGTTTCCGCAAATTTGAGGCTTGTTTGGGGGCTTACGGGTCCCCAATCGCTGTGTCACACCTAGACCCCGACCCCGGGTCGTGACAAAAGGTGGTATCAGAGCCATAGATTTTCAATGATCCTCGAAACCCAACGTGCCGCGTTAAGTAGAGTCCTATTCATGGGTATGAAGTGCACCATACCTATGAATGGGAAGCTACGAAGACGTATTAGGAAATTCTCCTTCTTTGTGTCCTATATCGTGTTATGGCTAGCTTATGAATTCCCTGACTTTTGGTGTCGTTAATCTATTTCAGAAAATGTCTCGAGGAAGACCTCCACTCCCTAGGCCGCCTCCTGTTGCCGAGGATCAGGCCCCTCCCGAGCCTATGGAGGAGCCTATATCAAATGGCGAATTTTGTGCTGCTTTTGCCATGCTTGCGCAGGCAGTGATAGCTCAGGTAAGGCAGGCCAACTTGCCACGGGACCCTGCACCCGCTTCTATTGTGAGGGATTTTATCCGGATGAATCCTCTGGAGTTCTACGGGTCAAGGGCCGACGAAGATGCTCAGGAGTTCATCGATGAGCTTTCAAAAATACTAAATATTATGGGCGTCTCTTCTGAGGAGAAAGCTGGGTTGGCTGCTTACCAGTTGAATGATGTGACCCAGGTATGGTATACACAGTGGGCTATGGAGCGGGGTGATGTTGGTGATGTGACATGGGGAGAATTCAAAGCTGCCTTCCTTGACCACTTTTTCCCACTTGAGCTGAGGGAGGCCAAATTGACTGAGTTTATTAATCTTAAGCAGGGGAGTATGAGTGTAAGGGATTATGCCCTCAAATTCACCAAGTTGTCTAAATATGCTCCGTCCCTGGTGGCTGATCCCCACGCAAGAATGCACAAATTTATTTCAGGTATTTCTGACTCGCTGGTGAAAGAATGTCGGACTGCTATGCTGATTGGGGACATGGATATTGCCAGACTCATGGTGTATGCTGAGCAGATTGAAGGGGAGAAACTCAGGAAGAAGAGGGCACACGATCCCAAGAGAGCCCGGGTTGATCTTAGGTTCTCCGGAGCGAAGAATGCGAGTTTTGGTCGCTTCCAGCCGGGCCAAGGCTCGGGAGCACGGGTAGCTAATGCTCGGGCACCCCCTCCCGGGGTACAGACGGACGCCAACTGTAACCAGTGTGGGAAGCCCCACACGGGTGCCTGCTGGAGGTATAGGGGACGTTGCTTTGGGTGTGGGAGTACGGACCACAAGGTTGTTGATTGCCCCAGGAATGTGCCCGGGGATCGAGGTCAAGTAGCTCAAGGCGGGCAGGCTCAGAAAAAGGGTCCCCAAGGTGTTGCCCCCAGGAACAACAGGTTTTATGCTCTCCATGCTCGCCAGGGTGTCGAGGAGACTCCAGATGTAGTGACAGGTATGTTAAAAGTTTTTGATTTTGATGCTTACGTTTTGCTTGACCCAGGTGCAAACTTGTCTTTTGTGACTCCGTTATTGGCTGTTAAGTTCGGTTTGAAACCCCAAATTCTAAGAGAGCCTTTCTCGGTCTACACCCTTGTGGGTGAATCTATTGTTGCTCATAGGGTTTATTATGGGTGTCCTATTACTGTGTTGCATAAAATCTTTCCATGTGACCTTGTGGAACTTGAAATGTTTGATTTTGATGTGATTCTTGGAATGGAGTGGTTGCATGCATCTTATGCTTCCATAGATTGTAGAACCCGGAAGGTCCTGTTCCAACCTCCCGGTGAGCCAGTTTTTGAATGGAAGGGTAGTGATTCCTCTATTAAAGGTAGGTTTATTTCCTACCTCAAGGCGCAGAAAATGATTTCTAAGGGGTGTATCTACCATTTGGTAAGGGTCCGAGATGCAGATTCTGAGGTGCCTACTCTCGAGTCAGTCCCTGTGGTGAATGAATTTCCGGATGTGTTCCCTGAGGACTTACCGGGCATTCCTCCGGATAGAGAGATAGATTTTGGCATAGATCTTCTTCCAGATACTCAGCCTATTTCTATCCCTCCGTATCGGATGGCCCCGGCAGAATTGAAGGAATTGAAAGAGCAGTTAAGGGACTTATTAGAGAAGGGCTTTATTCGGCCTAGTACATCACCGTGGGGTGCTCCCGTGTTGTTTGTGAAGAAGAAGGACGGGTCTCTCCGTATGTGTATTGATTACAGACAGCTGAATAAAGTGACAGTTAAGAACAAGTACCCATTGCCGAGGATTGATGATTTGTTTGATCAGCTACAAGGTGCCACACACTTCTCAAAAATTGATCTCCGTTCCGGATACCACCAGTTGAAGGTTAGAGAGTGTGATATCCCTAAAACAGCTTTTCGAACAAGGTACGGGCACTTTGAATTTGTGGTGATGTCATTTGGTCTAACTAATGCTCCGGCCGCATTTATGGATTTAATGAACAGGGTGTTTAAGCCGTTCTTGGATAGCTTTGTGGTGGTATTTATTGATGATATCCTCGTTTACTCCCGAAGTGAACAAGAGCACGGGAATCATTTAAGGATGGCCCTCCAAACTCTGAGGGAAAAGAAATTGTATGCCAAATTGAGCAAGTGCGAGTTTTGGTTGGGCGAAGTGGCTTTCCTCGGGCATGTGGTATCCGGGGATGGTATCAAGGTAGATCCAAGGAAGACGGAGGCTGTGAAAAATTGGCCTAGACCGTTGACTCCTTCGGATATCTGCAGTTTTCTTGGGTTGGTCGGGTACTATAGAAGGTTTGTAGAAGGTTTCTCCTCTATTGCATCTCCGTTGACCAAGTTGACTCAGAAGCAGGCTATGTTTGTATGGTCGGATGGATGTGAGAGGAGTTTCCAAACTTTGAAGGATCGACTTACATCAGCTCCTCTTTTGACCTTGCCAAGTGGTTCAGAAGGGTTCGTGGTGTATTGTGATGCCTCGAGGGTCGGATTGGGTTGTGTGCTTATGCAGAATGGTAAGGTGATAGCGTACGCATCAAGACAGTTGAAGGTGCATGAACGAAACTATCCCACTCACGACCTTGAATTAGCAACGGTGGTGTTTGCTTTGAAAATTTGGAGGCACTATTTGTACGGGGTCCATGTCGATGTATTCACCGATTACAAAAGTTTACAGTATGTGTTCACCCAAAGGGATCTTAATCTCAGGCAAAGGAGGTGGTTGGAGTTTTTGAAAGATTACGACATGAGTGTGCTGTATCATCCGGGCAAGGCCAATGTCGTAGCCGACGCCCTTAGCAGATTGTCTATGGGGAGTGTGGCGCATGTTGAAATGAGAAAAGGGAGCTAGCAAGGGATGTTCACCGGTTGGCTAGGTTGGGTGTAAGGCTGACTGATTCTAGCAGGGTGGCATATGGGTTCAGAACGGGTCAGAATCGTCAGTAGTGGACGAGGTGAAAGCAAAACAAGATCTAGATCCGTCGCTGTGTGAGTTGAAGAAGTTGGTTGCTGCAAAAGAGATCGAGGTTTTCTCCCAAGGGGGAGATGGTGTACTCCGGTACCAAAACCGGCTTTGTGTTCCCGACGTGGATGACCTTAGGAAGGTGATTATGAGTGAGGCTCACAACTCTCGTTACTCTATTCACCCGGGGTCTACCAAGATGTATCGGGACTTGAGAGAGATTTATTGGTGGCATGGTATGAAGAAGGATGTTGCCAAGTTTTGTGTCGGAATGTCCGAGTTGTCAACAGGTAAAAGTTGAGCACCAAAGGCCCGGTGGTTTGGCTCAAGACATTGAAATTCCCACTTGGAAGTGGGAGGATGTGAATATGGACTTTGTGATTGGATTGCCTCGGACCCGAAGGCAATTCGACTCCATTTGGGTTGTTGTGGATCGGATGACAAAATCAGCCCACTTTTTACCGGTCAAAGATACTTTCAGTGCCGAGGATTATGCGAGATTGTATATCCAAGAGATGGTGAGGTTGCATGGTGTACTTAGGTCCATCATATCGGACCGTGGTACTCAATTCACTTCCCACTTTTGGAAATCTTTTATGAAAGGCCTTGGAACCAAAATTAAGTTGAGTTCCGCTTTCCATCCTCAAACCGATGGCCAAGCGGAGCGGACTATTCAAACCTTGGAGGACATGTTGAGAGCATGTGTGTTAGAGTTTAAGGGGAATTGGGATGATCATCTTCCACTCATCGAGTTTACCTATAATAACAGCTTCCATGCTAGTATTGGCATGGCTCCGTTTGAAGCTTTGTATGGGAGAAGGTGTAGATCCCCGGTGGGGTGGTTTGAAGTAGGGAAAATGGCCTTGGTTGGCCCGGATTTGGTGATGGACGCTATGGAGAAGGTAAAGGTGATTAGGGATAGATTGAAAGCGGCCCAAAGTCGCCAAAAGTCCTATGCGGATAGTAGGAGGAGGGACCTCGAATTTCATGTAGGGGATTGGGTTTATGTGAAAGTCTCTCCTATGAAGGGCGTTATGCATTTTGGCAAAAAGGGCAAGTTGAGCCCCCGGTATGTTGGCCCTTATGAAGTGGTGGAGCGGATTGGAGATGTGGCTTATAAGTTAGAGTTACCTCCGGGTTTGGGTTCCATCCATCCGGTCTTTCATGTATCTATGTTGAGAACGTTTGTTGGCGATCCTAGCTCCATTGTGCCTTTGGAAGGGATTGAGGTTGAGGAAAATTTGACTTATGAGGAGGTGCCGGTGGCAATTTTGGATAGGCAAGTTAAGCGACTTCGCAACAAGGATGTGGTTTCGGTAAAGGTATTGTGGAGAAATCAGCTAGTGGAGAGTGCCACTTGGGAGGCGGACTGGACATGATGAAGCGATACCCCCATCTTTTCCAATCTACTCAAGCCTAAGGTACTAGGAATCTTTTCCTATGAATTGTGTCATTTCTTGTCCTCTTGAGTCTCATGGCATGACATGCATATGTGTACATTAAAGAATTTTTCCTTCTTGGCAAATGAGTTGAATACAATTTTGACATAAACTGGTTTTGAACTATAATTGATTTATGATAAAAAGCTTTTATGTACAACCTTGTAATTTGCATTGAATTTTGCATTGTGTCCTGTCTCGAATGAACCTTGTCTTGACTCTAGCTTTCTAAGCCTTGTTCCTGCACATTCGATGACGAATGTTCCCAAGGGGGAGATGATGAAAGACCCCGGATCATGACGTCGCCTCGAGACCCAAAGGTTTGCCTGGAAATCTGCCAGGTACCTTTCCACGGAAGGACCCACACGGCCCGTGTGAAGCCACACGGTTCGTGTGGCCTCTCATGGGGTGGCACTTGGCGGGTGTGGAGGCAAACGGGCCACCACACGGCCCGTGTGAAGCTACACGGTTCATGTGGCGAGTGAACGGACCAGAGACACGATCCGTGTGAAGTCTGACGGTCCGTTTACCGGACCGTCTCATGACACTTGGTCACCTCCGAAAAATTTCTAAGGGAAGGGCCACGGACCAGAAAACGGTCCGTGTGAGCCCGGACGGTCCGTTTACCAGACCGTATGCCCAGACGGGCCAATTCCTGATCCGTTTCATTAATGGCAATTTTGTAATATTGGTGTATTCTAACTAAAATATGGTCTTTTCCCACCCTTCCTGAGCTTCCTATATAAATGAGACTTCGCCATTTTCAGCCATTTTCACCCTCACACTTCTCTCTCTAAAATTCATCCCTCAAGAACTCTCCATCCTCTCTCTAAGGTTGTTCAAGCTAGGGGCCAAGGTTGTGAATCAATTTCCTTCTCAAGTTTGTCTACAACCAGGTATGTGGGGTTTGATTCTTGGTTCCTTTCAACCAAGAAGACCCAAATTCTTATTAAAACTCATTTATGAATTTGTCTACTTAAAATGTGAATTTTACTACTTAATCTTGGTACCTTTGAACCATGCATGTGCTATATTATGTTCAAAAAAAACTTGGTTATGATGAGTTTAAGTATGATGAACTATGTGGATCATGGAAATGTGAACATGCAAGTCCCTTTTAAGATTTTACCATGCATGGGTGATCTATACTACATTTTATATGTATTTTATCATGAATTTTGGTCTCTTTATATTATTGTGAATTTTGATACAGTCTACATTACCCATGCCATTCCTACACCATGCATTGCATCACATTCATGATATTTATACATGGAAATCTCAGAAATGTGGGTTAAGCCCAATTTTGTCCGAAAAGGAGATTATAATGTGAATTTTCGGTAAGACATGGGATATGACAAGAAGGTGATCACCGGTATGTCTATGATTATGGCTCTTTGAGAAATATGGGTGCTTGCACCATTATGATATATGTGTAGATGAGCTATTCCTTGCATACGCATTATGGTCATAGTTTGGAAATTGGTAATTGAGCCTATTTGTATAATCACAATTTGAAATGGATGTTAGCTCTCTCTTGATAAGCATATGTGCATCTATTTATAAGTATTCTTGTGGGATGTGTACTTAGCACCGATGGATTTGGAGTGTTGGGATAGCCCCAAGGTCCCTCTCCCTTTCCTTGAACTATGTGCCAGCATAGGAGCCATTACCGAAAGTAGGGGTTGCCCGTAAGGAATGGCTAGATGTTATGAAAATCCTTCTGAAAGTAGAGGTTGCCCGTAAGGAAGGTGGCCATCCACTGAAAGTAGGGGTTGCCCGTAAGGTGTGATGTAGATTACCTTTGGCAAGTAATCTTCTTCCCGCCGATGGGAGGTCCCAATTCGGTCCGATTCATGTAATAGCTCGCATGGACTTGGGTATGTCGGTTATAGTCCATCCCCTTTATATATATAGGAGCATTACCGCATTACACGCATCACGCATTTCATGGCATCTTGTATATTAAAATTTCCACTGTTTATATATTCCTTGTATACTATGTGCCCTTGCCACTTAGCTTGATTATGCAGGTTCAGTAAGTCACGTGCATTGCATACCCACATACTTAGTACATTCAACGTACTAACGCATACTCTATGCCTGCATGATTTTACCATGCAGGGACCGAGCAGTTTGAGTTGTATCCGCCGGACGAGTAGTTTCTCCCTGTCTGGATATTCTGCGGCGAACCCCATCTTTCGAGGGCATGCTTTTGTTCTTGTACGCTTTATCTATATATGTACTTTGTTGAGGGTGAGCCCGGAACTTGTCCCGGCCCCCGTTCCTTGATTAGAGGCACTTGTTGGACTTTGTATAAACTCTTCTCATTTTGTTATCTATGGAAAGATGTTCTCTTTTGGTTTTAAGAATGTTCTCTTTTATCTTGTCTTTAGTTTCCGCAAATTTGAGGCTTGTTTGGGGGCTTACGGGTCCCCAATTGCCGTGTCACACCTAGACCCCGACCCCGGGTCGTGACAAAAGCAAGCAACACGATCTGAAGTAGTTGAATTATTCTCCTATATAAAAGTAGTAAAGTAAAATATTAATTCAAGGATATATCTGATACTTCTCACACATATTTATGTTAGATTTTTTTTATTCAATAGTTAGTTTAAATTTGTTATTTTGATAGTCAAAGTCTATTTTTCTAACTTCCCCATAAAATTTATTATATATGCCTCAATTTTTTTACAAATACAAAATCTAAATTACAATGTATCCAGAAAATAATTGGTTTAAAATAATTTTTTTACTTTTTTTCTCTTTCTTCATCCACACTTTTTTCCCTCATATTTTTACACGAAAAAATGAAAAAAAAATTAAAAATAGGAAACTCAAGTAATAATAGTTAATCAAGTCAAAAAATTTAATATGTGAAAAAGATCATATATATCCCCATATGATTTTTTTCTAAAATAAAAAATAAAATTAATTTTTTCACTTCCGTCTCATAAAAGGGTATAAGTAAGTCTCTTTGTAACGGTGAGGATATATGTGAGTTATTTTTGTAATGGTAGGAGTATGCGTGAGCCATTTTTATAAAATTGAAGTGATGTATATGTGAGTCATTCTTGTAACAAGGGGTATATTAGCTCTAAATGACAAAGTTAACGAGTATATCAAGCCCCTTTTCTAAAAAATAATAATCGATATGACTATTTTAGCACACCACTTCTTAATTGATATTTAATATTGATGCTAAGAGTAAGATAGAGAAAATATACCTTTCTTTGATATGTTAAAAGTGAAAATATAAATTTATTTTCAAAATAATAGACAAGTAAATTTGACTAAAGTGAGTACTAATAAACTTGGATAAATACTGCAATAGGTCTAATACTACCCCAATCACTTGTACTTGTTATACTTGGATTTGATATGTTCATAAAAAAGGGCAAATTTGATAATATGTCAATTAGGTTATATTTCTTATAAAAAAAAAATAGCCTATGCAAAAAGATAAGTCATTTATTACAATAAAAGGTCATTCAGTATAGGGGTGTGCAAAAATCAAATCAATTGATAAAAATGTTATTAATTTATTGTTATTGGGTCATTAGGTTATCAAGGTTTTAATGGTTTTGAAAAAATAATTATTGGATTATCGGTTTGATATCGATTTTTACTATTGGGTTATTAGATAAATCGATAACCAATAAGATTATAATATTTCACTATTTTACCCCTTCGTGAATATTAAATATTAGTAATTTAATAGTAATAGGACACTATAGTAGTGTCATGCCCCGGGAGGGTACTTTTGGCGTGGCTGGCACTCAGAGACTATTGCTAGTCCCAAGCGAACCACTTGGACTCATCGTCACATTATACTTAGCAGCGGAAGGAACATCCTCAAGGAAAAGATTGTAATGTAATTAAAGTAATCAAGTCTTTATATGAAAAGTTAATTTCCAATAAAAAGGAGTTAGAAAAACAACAATACATAACATCCTCTACTCAATGTCTATGAAGCCTCTAACTCAAATATCTAGATGGTACCATGACAGGCCATAGTTACCCAACTCAATAAAAATAAAGTACTACTCAAGCTAGATGATAATAATATGGAAATCCTCCGAAAACAAGGAGGCCTCACCGATCAGCTGAATGCGAATAGATCCTCAATGAAGCACCTGTCGATGATCTTAACACTTGCCTCTGCATCGTAAAACGATGCAGTCCAAGAAGGGGACATCAGTACGTGGAATGTACTGGTATGTAAAATAGCTGAGTGAAACCAAAATAGGTAGAATAATATAGGCATAACATCAACTCAACATTATAGTCCATCAGAATGTCAAATGTCAATCTAAAGAAAGAATAAAGAGTAGACAGATGACCCATCAACATCTCATCAATACATCATCAATACATCAGACTCACCTCAAGGAAACTCAACTCAACTCGAAGAAAACTCGACTCAACTCAACTCAAGGAAACTCGACTCAACTCAAGGAAACTCAACTCAAGGAAACTCGACTCCATCAGAGTACTATTAAGGAAGACCTCACTGGGAGTTTCTCTAACCGACAGCCATCACCTATGAGTCAGTGATGATACAATGAAGCGATGTCGTTGCCACATCCATCTAGTACCCTGCTCGGGTAAAGAACATCAACCTCAGTGAATCCACAAGGAAAAAACCTCAGTCCTCTTTTGGGACAAGAAAGGAGCCATCCGCATTGCGGTTCAATCCTCTCTTCCTACGCGGGCTACATAATTAATGGGTTTAAGTGGGACTCACTCTCACCCATTTGGGTGCTCAATACTCCTTCCAGAACACGACATGCTCATAAAACATCAACCTCAACAGTCCAACAGGGATATAATACCTCATCATCAGTCCCATAAGGACATAATACATCATCATCAGTCCCATAGGGACAGAATACCTCAACATCAACATCAACATCAACTCATCTCATCAACATTAACATCAAAATCAACATCATGGACTCGAAACACTCTTTTTAGAATTTAGTTTCAAGTTTTAAGACTCATGAACATCATTCTCATCAACATCATCATCAAGACTCATCAATTTGAAACACAATCACAACATCACAGACATCATCATCGTCAAGTCTCTAGACTCATCCCCCTAAGTTCATTATGCATGCTTTTCAAATAATCATGTAAGATTATAAAAAATCTCATGAAAAATATTAACTTCAAGAAAAAAAATAGTATGATTATCATCAACATAGAAAACATGTAATGTCAAATCAATTTTTTAATGAAACTCTCAAGTATTCATGCATATAGACTCTTCAACCATCAACTCATTTATGAACTCTATGGGGCACATGAGAGAACAATCTCATGCTTTTAGTTTAGCCTTACATACCTGTAAAGTTGATAATACAATCAAAATTTGATGAATACTCGTTTCCTTGGAGAAAATCCTCGATCTCGGTAGTTCTTTTAGAATGGAAGAACTTGGAAAGGCATTGTTGAAAGGCTTCTCTTTGATTCTTGAATTCTTGACTTAGAATCTTTAGAGTTCTTGATGAAGAACCCTAATTTATGAAAAGAAGAATCAAGAAATCCTTTCTTGGGATTCTTGAAACCCTAGGTTATGATTTAAGATTCTACTAGGGATTCATGAATAGATAAAGAAATTCAGGTTGGGTAGCTTAAAGCTTATGAAGAATAACTCACCTTGAAGATGAATCTTGAAAGTTAATCCCAACTTGAGGACTTTCTTGATGATTCTTGAGCGTTTATGTTTAGGAGTGAAGGAGAGGGTTTTGACTCATGAAACTGACGTTTTATGCATTTTGGGACCTTAAATAGACGCCTAAAGGCTTTAGGATAAAAGTACCCTCAAATAAAATAAAGGGACGTCACTTAGCTTATCCAGAAAGGGTTCGCGATAGGTCCGCGACGTGGAGCTATCGCGGCTCTTCAGACAGCTCTACAAGTCTCCCGTAAAATGGTCATAACTTTCTACTTCGGATTCGGATTAAGGCGAAATAAGATGCATTGGGAAGCTAATTCAAAGATCGTTAACTTGATATATTATGGGTCATCTAATTCATTATACTTTAGGAGATATGGTCATTTGAATTTGACCCTTCTATCAACTCATACGAAAACTTAGTCAGTAGAAATTTTTGGACTTGACTTGATGTAAAAGATCTTTTATAACTCTAAATCATATCTAATATACTTGAATACTTAGTAATTGATCCTATCATACGAAGGATGACTCAATCTTAGCCAAAAAAAGTCGGGGTGTTACAAGTAGTACATTACCTATTTTAATTTTTATGGTACTTAAGTGATTAGTCACCCACTCTACTATTTAGTCTTTAATCTTTACTCTTTCGTACTCCATCTGTTTTTATTAATGCAAATTCTCATCATCATCCTTATTGAGTAAACCAAAAACCAAACCATTAAGAACTTAAAACTGATAAACCAAAAATCGATAATAATTATTTTATTGGTTTGTTATTGATTTGGTATATTTAAGAATCGATAACCGATAAATCGAACTCATAATGTATAAAATCAAACCGAACGACCAATGCACACTACTAATTCAAAACATTACGTTACAAAATTTGACCTTTCTTCAGATAAAAAATGAAATTCATTTTGAACAAATTATATATCATATCAAAAGGCTTAAATAATGAGTGGATTCTCTATCCAGAGGACTCAAACCAAAAGACAAAAAACCTCAAACACATAAGATCTCCAATCCTTCACGGTTAGCTCTACAACATCAATAACTTTACTATTTTGCCCTTTGTTCACATTAATCAACCTATTGAAAGAAGACATTTTGCATCTTCATAGTTTATTTAAACTTACCAAGGCCATATTAATTATAGGGTAAGATTAAAAAACTTAATTAATTATATCTTGATTTAATAAGTGATCAAGTAATATGAGAAAAATATTTTTAGTAAGATGCCTATCTAATATGAGACGGAGGGAGTAACATTTGAATCATTAATTTTAATAGATACATATATAAAACATGTCTTTTGGTGTGTAAGTAGCAGTAGTGTATCAACAATGCATTAACACAATGCCTAACTCATAAAAAAATATGGCATGAGAATCAAAGCTAAAATCTAACATTTCAATTAGCAATTTTCTTTTTATACGTGACATTTGTATATATCATTATCGGGCAATGCATATGTCATTCTCACATATTTAAGTCTCAAACAGCGTGTATGTTGAGAAAAAAAATCTCATATTCTCAACTTATTTGGATCACAATGAGTGTAATATCCCATACTATTCTAGCTGATATTAGCCCAAAATAAGAAACAAAAAATTAGAAATGAATTGAGGTGAACCAAGTCCGTGACGCAGACAAGAATTTTTATCTGCAAAATTTTCTTTAAAACATAGAATCCACGATAAGTTCGCAGTAAGTCCTCATTGTGGACTTGTTTCACCTTCAACAAAACTCTTGTAAAGGACCAAGTCCGTGTCGCAGACTTGGGTGATTTTTTTTTGCCCGACGTCTATTGTAATAAGTATAAGTATAGCAATTTACCGATCCTAACCAGTGCAAATCTAGAGCAATCACTAGCCTAAGCGTAGATTTAAAACTGATAGTAATGGCTAGTCATAAATATGGTAAACAATCAATGCATCAATCACAGGTACCCTCAACATATCAACAAGTACTCTGTCAATCTCAAATAATCATGAGTACAACAGGCAGTCAGTATACCACTCACAAGTGTCCTCAACATGTTACATAACTATCCAGACAGTCATATATATATATATATATATATAAGCTAGTACAATGAGTTCCAAAATATATGGCCTCCAACCAACCCCCTACTAAATATTCATGCTACCCAAACAGGTTTACACATTTGACTCATTCTAGATGAAGGAGACCATAGCCTACCTAAATTTTGATCATGTGTGCTCCAAGTTATTCCGCCTTCTAAGCAGCCTCAGAACATTGTCAAGCTATCAAAAATAGGATCACATTATCAATATGATCATTTTGATACTGAACCATAAGAAATGGACTTGATCAATCTTGGGGCTAAAAAGCAAGAAAGCAGGACCCGTGCCCAGAATCCCAAACAAACCCTGCAACATTATCCTTACAACTACCCAAGCCTATACTTCAATTAGGCTCAATCTAATGCTCAAATTAATATAAAATAGACCAATAAAAAATAATATTTCCTTATGGAAACTATAGAATAGGCATCAGGTTTCATAGTAATTTTACCTCAAATAAAACTCAATCAGAAGATTCTGAAAAACCCACCATGATCATCTAGAAAAATCACACAGGATAGACCCAAATTTTATTGAAATCCAATCCAAAATGATTGAGTAATCAATTTTCAAAGTTTATGATAATTAACATCTATACGAAGCAGTAAAACAACAAAACTTACCTCAAACAACATGCCAAATACAATTTTCAACATGTTCACGATGTTCTTCTTGAAATTCCATCAAGTTAGCCTTTTGAATCACTTTATTTGGCTTTTGGATGATTAGTTTATCGCTAATTGAATTTTTCCCTCTTTCCCTCGTCAAATCTGGAAATATATCATATATATATATATATATCACCTCTTTTTGTTCTCCGTGATCGCGGTGATCGCGGTAGACTGTAGTACAACATAAATGACCTCATTGCAGTCCTCTATGAACGTGAAGCATAAGGTTAACTTGACTTCCACGAACGCACACTGCTAACTCGCCTAACCTCCACGAATGCGGTCGGGTGGCCAGAGATCGGGATTTGTTGGGTAGATGGCCTCTACAAATGCGACCAAGGGCTCCATGGTCGCGGAGCACTATGGTGCCTACACTAGATTCAACTATTTCAAAATTTCCTGACGGGGTGTCCAAAACTCGTTCGGAATCAAATACATGTAAACGAACTATAAAACTGCACCAAAATTGACATCCTTGATCTAATGGCGAAGCCAAAATTCCCATATGTGGTCATTACGATCAAATGTAGGTCCTACTTTTCAAAGTCAAATTTAGTCAATTTTCACCGAGGGGCCTAAAACGCACCAGAAGACTCAACAACCAAACGAAAGGTCATTCCAAAACAAATTCAGCATTTCAAAGCTAACCCGCTGTCAAAATTTTTATTTGGGTATGTTTTCCAAGAATGTTGACTAAGGTCATGTACACCCTAGCAATTACTAAACTGCTACTAGGCAAAAGATTGCTCGAATAACGCATCTTTTTAAACTCTTTTGGCAAATTCGAGACTGGAAATGCGATTAGCATGAAAAATTGTGTGAAAAATTGATCTTGGTTAATTTTTAGAATAATCGGACCGAAAAATAATTTTTCAAGCAAAAATGCAATTCTAGAAAAGTACGTGATATGTCCGCGTCGCAGACTTGTTGCAGACTTGCACATAATTTTAGTCCCATTATTTCTACGGGATTAGAAATTCAATTGAAAAATGATTTACGTAACATTACACCTAAAACACAAATGCGGTTTATCTGTTATTTTGTGAAAAAATAGTTTCTGAACGCATTATAAGTTTTGGTCAACAAAATGAACTGGAGTGCGATAAGTTCGCGTCGCAGACATGCTTCACCACGATACTTGACATTTAGTTTTTAAAAGTAAGGGCATTCTAGTCTTTTTCCCACCCATCCTAGACCAAAACTCCGTCGTTTTGAGGTCGTTTTCTCCTTAAAAACAATAACGTACGCCATTCTTTTCACTTTCACGTAATTCCTTTAGAGAATAGCGATTAGGTTGAAAAGGAGAATGGCTAAGGATTGAGAAAGTCTCTCCAATTTTTCAAAAAAAATTGTTCCCAGGAATGTAAGGTCATCTAAAATTCTGTTTTCGTGCCTAATCTATATTTCTTATCAAGAATTCTAGTCAGGAGTCAAGTCAATTATATTCCCATGATCTTATGGAGAAATTCGAGACCCTTGTCGTGAAATTCTTGTTATTTAACTTTATTATTGAGTATATCTCTTTAAATTCTTGAAGTATTACTATAATTACATGAACCCTAAAGGAGTTTTGAAATTATTATAGTCATGTCTTGCTTGAATTGAAGAATGTCTATTTTCTTACAGTGTTTACATAGAGTTTCAACATAATTTGAGTCAAATGAGTTTGAGACTCAGCATATATTCTAAATGTTTATCTTGAAACTGAGTTGAAGAAAAGACACAAGTTTTATGAATATTTTTGTCAGTAAAAAGCATGACTACTTTCTTTTTAAAAGAAAGCATTACCAGTTATGAGAAAACATTATCAGTTTTGCGAGAGCAAAGCCAATTTATAGAAAATATGTTGAGCCATGGCTCGAAGTCGCAGATTTTCAGTTTTCCCCTAAAGGGGGACATTTTCTCAGTTATTGAGCACAATGCATGTTTTGAGAGTAGTATTGAGCACCGATGTGGGTATGAATTCAGATAACTCCAACCTCATAAACTACGTAGCCAGCGTAGGATAGGATTATACCAGATGTACAACTCCTCATATGCCACTAAGATGACGCAGTTTATATGGATCCCCAACACTTCATCCCTTACCCCGACAAGGTATGAGATGGCTCAGGCAATGTGGGCAAGACGTTGTATCATCATGAGGCTCACAGTGATGGTTATCAGTTAGAGAAACTCCCCAAGTTACAGTATACATTACTTTCAGACGCAGACAAAGTTGCATTTATTTATGCATTAAATCAGATATTTTCCTATAACGTGTTACTTATGTTATTGAATTATTTTCAGCATTAAGCCTATGATTTTGAACAATGAATCCCTAGTTTTTTTTGTTTTGGTCATTTTTCATATCATACATTTCACGTACTGACGCCCTGCGGTATTGCATCGTTTTATGATGTAAATTCAGGTGTCCACATGATAGCAGACACTCAATAAGACAGTTTTCCAGAAGCAATTGGTGAGACCTCTTCGCTTTTAGAGGACTCTAGTTAGTTTAGTTTATGTATTTTATTTTACAGTTAGGTAGCCACAGGTCTTGTTGCAACACCTATCTTCAATATATTAGAGGCTTCATGGACAAAGTTAGTGAGTCAGTCTAGTCTTTTCATTCAGGCATTTTAAGCATTATTACTAATTGTATAAAAGATATTTTCAGACTCTGTATAAAATATTATTGAAATTCTTTGTGTTTTATTAAATATGTTAAAAGGTTCATCTTGTAAAACTCCTACATGTATGTTAAAATTTCCAGTTGAGTAAGTCAGCCAAGCCAAGGGTTTGCTTCGGGAACAACAATGATTTTCGAGTGTCAACCACATCCATGGTGTAGACTTGGGGCGTGATAGGTTAACTATTGGCCCGTTTTTAAGGCTAAAATACAAAATTCGATATAAACAAACACCAAAAACCTCGGCACTCAATCGACTATGCTTCTAGCCTAATTTTTTTATTCCGGAGCAAATCGGATGGCTGGAATTCCGTTCTAAGGCCATTTACCTTGACTTCATAACAAAACTCGTTTTCCCAACTTCTAAATGAACGACTAGGCAATTGAACTTCTAGCAAGTTATAAATTACTTGGGGTTGCTATAGGAATACTCTAACCGTTGCAAAAAATGCAGAGACGCAAAAATGACTTGGAGGATCATTATAGTGAATTATTTGTTATATAATCTACTTATACTTCTGGCTCAAAACTATTTTCTCCACTTATCTTTTTGTCTCTGTACACATACTTTCATATATATATATATATATATATATATATATATATATATATATATATATATATATATATATATATATATACACCTTAACACAAACTAATTCTTCAAGTATATTACACTTTGATTTGGGCATTTGAGATTAAAGTTTCAGCTTCAAGGTGCAATGTTTATTTTTTTATGTTCAATTTATATGCTCCTTTTTTTTTTATTTTAAGTGAAATTCTATCAAAATTTTGTTAATTCACATTTATACTTTTTATACATTTTTATATATAAAAAATTCATAGTATATCTTGATTTGTTATATTTATTGCTTGGTTGGTGTAACAAAATTAATCACACCAAAGACTATCAAAATGTGTTGAAATTAAATCAAGAGTGGTCAAATCATTTTCTCAATGCTAAATCAACCAAATCAAGATACAAGTCAATATTTTTTCATTAATATAACATAAGTCATCGGTTTGATTTAGTGCGGTTTGATCCATATGCCCCAAATAGTTACGTTATAATTTATTAATTAATTACTTTTTTTTTATAATCTATTTATACTTTTGGGATTATAGTTTCGAGAATACATTAACTATTTTCTCTTTTTTATCTTTTTGTTTTTATAGACATACTTTCACCTATTATATATATATATATATATATACCACAAGAGAAACTTCTCATTAGTATACTTTGATTTGGGTGTTTGAGATTTGAATTTCAACTTATAAGATAGTTGTTTATTTTTATCTTGTTTATTTCATATGTGCTCTTTATCTTTATTTTAAGTGAAATTCAGTTAAAACTTTACTAGTTCACATGTATGATTTTCACATACTATTTTATAAAAAATTCATAATATATCTTGGTTTGTTAAATTTACTTCTTGCCTAGTGTGACAACTCTAATCACATCAAAGAGTATCAAAATTTGTCATTTGTTATCAAGTAGTTGTTTGAAGCTAAAAGTGAAATTGTGTTTGAAGATAAATTTTGAAATAAATATGTACTTTTTAGAAATATAAAATAAAATTTAAATGAGATGTTTTAGAAATATTTAAAAAAAACTAGCGTAAATTCGAAAAAAATATATATTAAAAATGAAAGTGAAAATTATTTTTTCAATATTTTCCAAATTAGGTTGTCTTGTCAATTTTTATGGTCAAATATTGATTTTTGTATTCTTGTCAATCTCATACCAAACGGGTTCTATAACCTTATGCGATATTTAAATTATTATCTCAAAATACACGAGTAAAAGCATATCTACTTTACTGTATAAGTTTTTAAACGTTTTTAGATAGCTCACTGCCTTACTTCTACTATTTCGCTATACTGATGTTGAGTGACTATCCTGAGAACGAGCGGTTCGCTTGGGGACTAGCAATAGTCTCTGGGTGCCAGCCACGCCTAGAGTACCCTCCCGGGGCGTGACATTAGTATTTCTACCTGGACCCTTCAACGAACTCCCACTCAAAGACATATCAACATACTCTTACTTATCTATCGCACATCATAATGTCTCATCTTTTCCCTCCTCCCTATCTCTATCCCTACCCTACATGACAAGTACAACACCAATGTTCCAATAAGGATACATTCACTCCTCCTCATCTATCCTCATTCTCCATCTACTACTACTAGTATCACTATTTGGACCTAGAGGAACTCGTCATCTCCCCCTTTAATAAAACCCCCAAACTACTATATCTCCATGCAAAATAAGCATGATTATACCTCTAAAACTTGATACTCTACATCCTACCATCAACAATGGCATAACAAGCCAAAGGTTAGTGCACGCATAAGATGACATCAGAACCAAGAACTCTCACTCCCTCTCGTCAACCATCACTCATATACTATCCTCAACACCTCTATCAAGACTGGGAAGTAGGATCATCCAAAGGGCTTGGAACAAAGATCATTAGCACAATTCAATTGAGAAATCCTATCGGAGGATATTCATGATGAAGTACAATCTCTCTTGTCTATCGAGACTCATTCTGGGTTCACAGAACTATACACAATGCAAAACTTAGGTCACATCTCATTCAACATAGGACTGCAAACTCTTGGATCTATGGGGTGAGATCAAGATTAATGAATGAATTCATATTTCTCATCCTCTAAACTCAACATGAACGGAAATCAACATATTGTGCATGGGATTAGACCATAGGTATGGTAGTTATACACCATAAGGGAATATGGTATCATCTCAACTGAAGAGTAAAGATCATATGAGATGGAAAGGAATTGATATCTCATCTTGCTCAACCCATCACTATTGAAGACTCAAAATCTACTCAAGTTTACCACCTCATGATCTCTCCCTTAGCTCTCAAGGTCCTCTCTCTAAATTTGTCAATGAATTTCCTCTACTAGGCTATAAGCATATACCTCCACACAGTCAAGGAATCACTATCCACAAGAATATTTTAAACTCTTTTGTTATGCTATAGTCACATACATATAACTAGCCACACTCTTTTCAACACTATCACTCTTAGCTCCTTCCAGTCTCTATGGAAAGCTCTCTATATTTGCTATTCTTATGTCGTACATAACCACTTCCCACAACTCTTATAATCTAACCTCTTCTTTTGCCTGCTAACGCTCAACTTTTGTGCTCCCATAAATTTAATTGAATAAGAATTAGTCTACCATGGAAAACTCGTAATCATCTATCGATAAGCCCTAAATCAACTTAGCTACTCGTGATGACAAAGATTACTTACATCATCCTACTCCATATCGACAAATCAAATATACTATCTAAATTCTTATAGCAGTCATAACTTAGAGCTGCACACATCCTAACACAATCATGGATACATATCTTAAGTCTCTTCTTATCTATTGAGCTATCCTCGTCTCACTCGTTTTACCTAAAGGCACTTGTACCCTACCTATAGCATCACTTTCTCACAAATCAACACCTTTTTCTCGAACATACACTATGGAAAGCCTCTTAGAGCAAATCTCCAACTAAGGCTATCACTCTCATTATGCTATCTCCTTTTTAACACTACTCCTTAAAATTCAAGCTTAGGGTCTGACACTAACATGTGCACCTAGCAAACACCTCTCTAATGCTAACTTATAACTACTAGGTAAAAAAATTAGGGAACATAATCCCACTAAATTTGATAGCGAGTATTCAATCAACACATCCCTTCGTCACAATTCAGTACCACTCACCTATTCAATCATATCTTCTTATCTAACTAAGCTCATAAATCGATGAGTCTCATAAACTCTCAATTAAAAATTATAAGCCTAATTTAGATCTATCACATTGAAAGCACTCTTTTCCCCTATTCAACATCTATACTTCACCCTCGATAGTATGAATACTATAACATATCAACATAACTTCCTTATAGTTTGAACACGCTCTACCACATTCTAACAATAAATCTTCCTCTATACCTCAGCATGAAAATCATAGGGTACTTACGACTCTTTCATCAAACTTATGGAAATCGATTCACCACCTCATTACTTACCTAATAAATACGTAACTCTAACTACAAGCCTCAATCAACCATCTCTCTTGCTATCTCATTCCTTTCTTTCCATCATCATCGTTCTAACTTTGGGATGATTTGATTCTACTCAAGGTTTATAAGACCTCACATCTCACTCTTAGGTGGTAACGTTAAACTCTTTAGAGACATAAGTTCCTCTCTCATGGGTCACGTCAGAAGCAAGTTTTTTAAAAATGAGGGTCTGGGTGCATCTAGAGCTAACTTAAATGCACAATTTAAGTGAGTAACTGATGCGCTCTTTCTAGTTAATCAACTTCACACACTAGTCGGCTCCTCTCAAGCCTGGTGCAGTCTCTCCACCATTCTGACTACTTTATCGCAGAGGATCTCATCTGTAAGAGTTTGAACATTACTATGTCTATCACCTCGTGGACGAGGCATAGTCGAAAGGCTTAGAGCAACGCACGAATCATCGTAGATTTCTTATCTGAAAGAAGAGAAACTTTTCCTAATGTCTTATAGCCTTCATATTATGGATGTGGCGCGCTTCACACCAATAATAAGGACTCTACTAGATACGGCTTCATAGCCTCCCTAGGATACTTGAACTCTGTACTTTGACACCAAATTTTTCACCCTCCGGAGGGTACCCAAGACGTGGCCAGCACCTAGAGACTATTACTAGTCCCCAAGTGAACCACTCAACCTCATCACATACATTCAATCAAACAACTCTACAGATCAGTGAAAGTAATTGAAAGTAAATTGGTTCATCTCATCTAATGTCTCAAAATAATAAATATAACGGAAGAAGGCTAGTAGATAGAACTAGCTCACAATCTTAACAATCAACATCCAACTCTAGTCTATGAAGCCTCTATCACTATCAAGTGGTGCCAATGACAAACCCATGGCTACCTCAATCAAAATAAAGCTAATCTAGTCTAACCCCAAAGCAAGATAAAATAAAGGTAGTGAATCCTCCGGAGTAGGGGAGGCTCACCGATCAACTGAATGTCTCGGATCCTCAACGATATGCCTGTTGATGATCTCTAATCCCTGTATCTGCATCATAAATGATGCAACGTTGAGTGGCGTCAATACGTGAAATGTACGATATCTAAAATAGCTAACTGAAACAGAAACAAGTAGAGTAATATGGGACATTCATCGACTCAAAACAATCATCAAATCAAAACAACAATTGTCTATATAAAGCAAGGATTAAAGAGTAGATAATAACTTATCAACATAAATCAAGACTCATACCATCATATCAACCTCAGAGTACTATCAGTGTGGAACCTATTTGGGAGTTTCTCTGGCCTACAACCATTACCAATGAGCTAGTGACGATACAACAGAGCAATGCCGCTGTCACATCCATCCAGTACCTTGCCAAGGTAAAGGACATGACATCAGTTGGATCCAAAATAAATAACATCAAGTCCTCTTGTAGGACAAAGGAAACATTTGGTTTTACGGTTCGATCCTCTCATACACTGGCCACGTAGTTATGGAGTTCGAGTTGGACTAATCTTACTCCTTCAGTGCTCGATACTCCCCCCAAGACTCAATGCTCATACGAATCCTCATCTCAACTCAATTATCTCAAATTAGCCTCGTAGAGACTCTCGTTATCTCATTAACTCAAACTCAAGGTTCCTCTATTATTTCAGGGACTTTAACTCATCTCAGTTAACTCAATTCTCATTTAAGAACTCAAGGACTCAGATCATCTATTAGAAGAAGTTGTTTAGATAGGACTCAAGAACTCAATTATGAAGACTCATAGGATCAGTTAACTCAACCTTATACTCACATCAGATTACCCTCAACATACTCACATCAAGGCTTTGGACTCAATCCCTAGGTTCATTCACCCAATCTAAAATAATAAATAGGGTTTATGCAATAATTCATGTAAAAACATGAAATTATTGAAACAAGTTTATAATGATCATCAACACATGGAGATACATGTAATAAGATTTAATTAGATATAATTTGTGAGAAAACATTCAATAATCAATGTAAAAAACATGTATGGGGACACATGGACTTTCAACTCCTCTATGGGGCACATGAGATGACAATCTCATGCTTTTAGTTTTACATACCTGAGATGAAGCTCTCTTCAATTGCTTCAAGGATTTCCTCTTGAATTCCTTAGTCTCAAGCTCTTCTCCTTTTTCCTCATGTCCTAGTCTTTTGTTAAAGGTTTTGAAGCACTTAAAATAGGGTTTATAGCTCTTTTTATAGTTAAAACAACTTGTTTTGATCATATATTGAGTCCAGGAGGGGTTTGAAAAAGTCTAGAATGCCCTTCATGAAATTCAAAAAAATCTGTCTCGGGACATGGGGTTCGCGACGTGGACTGGGTTTATTTTCAGTATTTTTCGTCAAAAATTCTCCAAAGGAGGTTCCTAATCTCGTAGAAAATTTTTAGGATAAAACCAAGTGTTGGTCCGCGGCAGGTGTGCGTCGCACACTCGTCGCGTACCCTCACTGGTTCGCGTTTTCGCATCAAAAAACTATCTTTTGATCCAGTTGCTCTAAAAATCGACCGAGGCCATTTTCCCACTCAATTTTTCGTGTTGATCATAAATCTAGCCTCTAATTTACCATATGAATATAGGAAGATGTGTTATGCATGCATCTCTCTTCTAGGGGTATTTTGGTAATTTTATCAGATGTTACAATGTTTTAGTCTTGGAAGGAGTCTTGAGCATCTAGTTGGGTGAGAAGATAACACCCCAAAATATGTTGCCAGTGTAGGATAGTCGTGTAGTTAACTCTAGCGGCTCATATCCCAAAAGATGGGCATTCTCTTAGGATCCGAGAAAGAGAGGGGTTGACGTCCTTTACCTTGGCAAGTTTAGGACGGATGTGACAACGACGTCAGCTTCGTTGTGCATCACCAAACACATGGTAGTGGGAGTTGCATCGGTCAGAGAAACTTCCAAGCAACACTTGATTGAGCATATCTTGTTTTAAACTAAGTTGCATAAAATTGAGTCTATTTTCAAAGCATGATTTGAAAAAACATTAAACTGCCTTTCTCATTGAGTTGAGTCATGAGTTGATGAGCTGAGTTCCGAGTTGAGTTGACTGATTGATTTTGAACTTTTACTGTTTCTTGAGCCATTTTATATACTAGTATATTCCATGTACTGACATCTATTTAGGCTTGCATAGTTAATGATACAAATACAGGTGATAGAAGACTTTAGCTTCCTACTTCTCAGAGTTGATGAGCCTTCTTTGCTTTTCAGAGGAGCTTTTCTTTTCTTCTTTTATTTGTGTATTAGCATTTTTTTCTGTTGAGGTAGCACAAGGCTTGTCTTGGCACCTTCTAGATGGGAGTAGAGGCTTCATAGACATTGAGTAGAGGTTGATGATTACTTTTACTTTTCCAAACTTGACCATTAGAAACTATTTTATTAGAGTTTTATTTATCTATTTGAGATCTTCTTTTGAGTATTTTTCCGCTGAGTGTGATGTGACAATGAGGCCAGGTGGTTCTCTTGGAAAATCAATAATGGTTCTTCAAGTGCCGGCCACACCAAGAATACCTTCCCAGGGCGTGACAAAATTAAAATGGAAGAACCATTATTGGTCGAACCACAGTCTGGCCACACCTTTGAGTTGGTACGCAGCTAGTTCAACCTTATCAGCATCAGCTACGTGAATCACTCAGATCACCTTCTCAAGTTACTCCTTATAGTTCTCGGGATCTTCAGTAGATGCAGACCCTGTGAACTCAGGCAGATTCATCCTAACAAATTCTTGGAGTCTAAAGGTGTCATGAGACTCTAGTCTACCTGCTCTTTGCCTCACAGTAGGTGTTGCGACAGCCTAGGCTAGAGCTTGAATAGCCCAGCACTGGGGACCTCATCTTGAGGGGGTTGCTCAACAGGGACAGCTTGATCCACAGGCTCCTCGGGTACTTGAGGCTCAAGTGGATTAACAACTTGCCTGGAAGGACGTCCCCTTCCTCTGACAGCTCTTCTGGGAGGCATGTTATCAATTTTGCACGCGTAAAGCACGAATTAGAAGAGGGTTTTCATAGAGCTTAACTCTATCGCACGAATTGGAATAAGAAAGAAGTGTAACAATTTCTAATGTCCTATAGCCTCCTGCTTATGAAATGTGGTCGACAAAACACCCATAAACAAGACTCTACTAGACACGGCTTCATAGACTCCTTAAAACACTTGAAATTTGTGCTCTAATACCAAGTTTATCACGCCCCGGGAGGGTACCCTTGGCATGGCGTGCACTCGGAGGCTATTGCTAGTCCCCAGGTAAACCATTTAGCCTCATCACATCATTCAATCAATAAACTCTGCTGAACAGCGAAAAATATAAGTAAGTAAATGGGCACATCTCATCTAAAGTCTCGAAGTAAATAAATAATAATAATAAAGGCTAGTAGAAAGAACTAGCTCACAATCTCAACACCAATGCTCGACCATCGTCTATGAAGCCTCTATTATTACTCATGTGGTGTCAATGACAGACCCATGGCTACCCAAATCAAAATAAATGAAATAGTCCAATCTAACTCTAAAGCATGATGAAAAAAGTAGTGGATCCTCCGGAATAGGAGAGGTTCACCAAATTAGCTGCATGTCTCAGATCTTCAGCAAAGCGCCTGTTGACGATCTCTAGTACCTGCCTCTGCATCATAAAACAATGCAGTCCAGAGTGGACATCAGTACTTGAAATGTACTAGTATGTAAAATAGCTGAGTGTAGAAACAGGTAGAATAATATGGAAACAACATTGACTCAAAATACATATCAAATAACATCAAATCGTCAAATGTCAATCTATGCAAGAATAAAGAGTAGTTAAGTGACACATCAACAACTCAAACTCATCAATCATCTCAGACTCATCTCAAAGGAGCTCACCTCCTCTCATCTCATCTCATCTCATCTCAGAGGAGCTCACCCTCTCTCATCTCATCTTAACTCGAAGTACTCAAGGTCGGAAATTTATGGGAGTTTCTCTTATCTGACAACACTCACTTATGAGCTAGTAAATATACAACAATCATCTTGATGTTTCCATATTGGTTCCAAACTTGCCATGTAGGAAACGCTCAAAAATCATATCAGCTCACCCAATATGGAGTCAAACTCAATAGGTCCTCTATTGCTTTTAGGGACCGTTACTCTAGAGGGAACCATAATATATGTGATGGTTCTGTGCCTCTCCTACGTTTGACGACATAGTTTGACGAGTTTGAGTAGGACTAACACTCACTCTTTCGGTGCTCGATACTCCTCCCATGACTCAATGCTCATAAAATCTCCACCTCAGCCAATCTCATAGGGATTCAAACCCCGTCAACAACCGGTATCACATAGGGGCTTTGACCCTCTCATTAATCAATCTCATCAATGACTCAAGATTTAAAACAATCATTAGGAAGCAATTAAATAGGCACATCGGTAGAGTTCATTTGTAGAGACTTATAAGACAATCAAATTTTATTAACTCATTATCATCCTCTCATCACACTCAACAATCTCAACTCAAGGCTCTAAACTCAATTCCTAAGTTCATCATGCTTTTCAAATTAGTCATGTAGGGTTATGCAAGTTCTTCATAGTATGATGATCATCAACATAGGAAAACATGTAATTTCAAATAAATTTTAGGAAAAACCATCAAGGATCATGCATGTAGACTCTCCAAACCATCAACTCATTTATGACCACCTATGGGGCACATGAAAGAGAAATTTCATGCTTTTAGTTTAGCCTTACATACCTAGAATGCAGTTATCAACCAAGAACGTCAAGGATCTCTTCTCGAATCTCTCAACTCAAGCTCTTATCCTCTTTCCTCAAGCCCTAGACTTAGTAGAATGTTGGAATATGACTTAGAATGGGGGTTTTAGACCCTTGTTTTACATCAAAACAAACTTATTAGATCGTGTATAGAATTTAGGAAGGGTGGGGAATTGATCGAAATGCCCCTCATAATAATTTAAAAATTTTCAACTCGCAAAAGACCCAGTCTGCGATGTGGACAGGTCGCGAATTGTGTATTTTCAGAAAATGTTTCTGAAGGAGTTTTCTCAATCCCATCAAAAATTTTAAAAAGAATACAAGTGTTGGTTCCGGATGGGTGCGCGACGCGCTCTTGTTGCATACTAACACTGTTTTGTGTTTCGAATCGAGAAATTATCTTTGGATTGGGTCGCTCTAAAAATTGACCAAGACCGATTTCCCACTCATTTTTTCATACTGATCACAAATTCGGCCTCGGATTTGCCATACGAGCATCAAAAGATGCATTATGCACATACCCTTTCTCTAGGAGTATTTTAGTAATTTTACTGGGCATTACAGAATTAAAGAGGACAACAAGGTGGCAAAAAAGAGGTCACAAACAAACTCAACAATAGCAGGGGCAAATATTGTTGAAGAAGGGACAAACGCTAAAAAGAGAAAGAAGTCATCTGGACCAAAAGACAATCAGCCTAAAAAGATATTTAAAGGCAATTGTCATAACTTTGGGAAGATTGAACATAAAGCTATTGATTGCCGCTCTTTAAAGAATCAAAAGAAAAAGAATCAAGCAAATATAATTGAGAAGAATGAAGAAGTGGTAAACTTATATGCCATGTTGGCTCAATGCAACTTGATAGGAAATCCCAATGGGTGGTGGCTTGATTCTGGAGCCACTTCACATATTTGTGCAGTTAGAGAAGCTTTTGCAACATATGCTCTTGTTGCATCTGATAAGACCATTTATATGGGAATTTTTTCCACAACAAAAGTTGAAGGTTATGACAAAGTACGCTCAAAGATGACATCAGGCAAGGTAATGACTCAAAACAGAGTTTGTTATGTTCCAAAAATGAGGAAGAACTTAGTTTCTGTTAGTATCTTAGTCAAGAACAAATTTAATGTGTTCTAGTTTTAGATAAAGTTGTAATTAGCAAAACTGAGATGTAAAGTCAAATGATAATATGTCGGATACACTTACAAAAGGCCTAACTAGAGAGGGAGTTGAGAAATCATCAAAGAAAATAGGACTATGGCCGAGGACAAATCATTGTGACAGTAAGTCTACCTAGAAGACTAGAAATTCCAAGATCTAGGTTCAAGGAGATCAAATAAAGTCATTGCTGATAGGTCAACATTGTCAAAACTATGATTCGGTCCATTCTTGCGATGAGACAATGTTCAGTAACAGGGATAAGGTAATATGACCTTTTAATGGTTTCTAAGTTTGATACAGGGTATATCAAATAATGTATCTATGGGATAACACTTTTAGAAATCACCTATGTAAGTGTGAAGCGTAACCGCTTCAAGGAGATCCAATAAGACCAGTTCTCTATGCACTTATGAATCGAAAAGTGTTCGTGGTTGAAATAAACAAAACAATGAGAATCAAAACTAGTTAAAGAGTTAGTTGTGTGACTTATGTTGTCTAGATGTACGACAAAGATAGACGGTTCAAAGATATCACATCTACTGATTGATCAAGTATATCCGATATATTGTCACTATGGAAAATTCAAAGGAAAACCTACTTATCCAGATGCAACTAATCCTTTTTATGGATCACACAAGTTTTTTCATGCATATGGTTTAAACAATAGTTATTTTCCATTCATGTGGGAGATTGTTGGGTTTAAGTAGTAAGTGTGAATTGCGAAATAAAAGGTTGAAAGAATAAGGAAAATGTGGGGGGTAACCAATTAAGGGATTTGAAGAGTCATTTCTCCCTTATTGGTAAAATAGAGGAAAACTTTTGTTCTAACATTAGGAAACACTTCCTCTAACTCTTACAGAGTGAAGTAAAAGGGACCCCCTCGTGCCGTCGTCATCGTCCATCGTCGGGCTCGGCTCTGCTTCTGTTTTGACTACGACCTCAGCTTCGACTTTGGAAAATAATGTGATTGATTGATAAAATTTTACAAAATTTATTTAATCAATCTCAAAATTTTCCTTTTCTGATGTTTTAATTTGTGAATTTTAATTAATTAATTAATTTGTAAATTATTTATTAATTAAATAAATTTACGAAGTATTTATTAATTAAGGTAATTCATAAAATTAGTTAATTTAATCGACTTTTGATTTTTGAATGTAAAGTTCTTCAGAACATTCACCTTTTTCCCAAGAGGCTCCATACGTGTTTTGGACAAATGAGATTGTTCGGAATAGGTAAAATCGCATCCGACATTGCATATAAATAGAGGTCATTTCTACGTTTTCAAATATTAAATTTTCTCTTCTCTACATATATTTTATTATTAAATAAAATTCGAGTCTGTGAGATTCCATTGTTGGTTCTTCGAGTTCGTCAAAATTACAAAAGTTTGAGGTACTGCTACATCTGTAATAGTTAATCTATTTTATTCTGGGAAGAAATAATCTGTAACTTCGGATACAATGAGCGGATTAAATTCTTTAAGGACACATAGTGTATTCTGTGGACTCGGATTGGTTTATAATCTCATTTATTTATTTTTTTGTATTTACTATTTTTGCTATTGTTTGAATACAAAGTGGTGACATCATGAAGGCAAAATTTGCGTCAGTACAACCCAACTCAGTTCATTTATAGGTGAAAGTCATTCACCAGTCAATGCTCTAATGAAGTTGTTCTTATCTATATTCTACCAAAATAAAGGAAATTAATTACAGTTTTGAAAGCATTTACAGAAGACAACTTTTTGTTTATTATATAAACCCCAACGTTGATCATTGAACATGTAAGTGTACAATTTTGAGTTTGGCATCCCAAGTTTGACATGATTAAGGGATATAAACAGTATAAGACTGTTCTACTAAGTACCACCAAAAAGAGAAAGAGGGTGTACAAATTAGCTAACAAGCTAACTAGACACGATGTACAATTTAGGGGGGCCTTAAATAATACTGCCAGGTCTCATTGGTTTGGTTTTAAAGGTTAGAAAGCTCTATCTATTCATATTAGAGAGACCTCTAACTTACTTAGGAAGGGTTGCGAAAGAGTTGAAGAGATGGAGTCCTTCAATGCAATAACTCAAGGTAGCGAGCTTGTCCGCAGATCTATTAGCCTCTCTAAAGCAATGACTGGTATGGTATCCAATTTTCTTTGATTAATTTTCTTGCATCTTGAATCATGTCAATGATTCTCCATGGCAGTTCACATTCTTTTTTAATACATTTGGTTAACAACATGGAGTCTGTCTCAATCCAGATGTTAGGGAAACCTCTGTTAGCAAACCATTTAAGGCTATAAAGAAGAGATGTTATTTTCACGTTGTTGCTTGCACCAGGTCCCAAGTTGATGCAGTAAGCAAATAAGAAGTTCCCACTATGCTTCTGATCAAGCCACCTCCACCACAACGATCATAAAGGGACAAATCACAGTAAATCAAGTCAAAAGGAGCAAAAATACAGAAAAAAGGCAATCAAAATTGACCATCGCCTAACATGTTCGATGGTATGCCAAACAGGTACATAGATTGCCTAATTTTACAGAATTAAATTCTTCGAATGATGTAGCAATTCGGCGATGAAAAGAGCAATTTGGTGGATCGTTGAAGTGATTTGGCGGTCTAATTAGTTGTTACCTAATATTGCAAGACCTGGCAAAGAAAGAAGTCAAAAATGATATTTAAATCGGCGACGTATGTTGCCATTTGGCGAATCGCCGGATGAAGTCGGCGATCTACAGTTTACTCGTTGAAGTTTATAGAAACCAGGATTCATAAAGTGGTGCAAAATGGTGATGATGTGATCATTCAACGGATTACAATATATTTGGTAACCCCGACTTTGACCGCTGAATGGTATGTCTAATATGAATGAAGCAAAATAATTAATAAAAAATTGAGATAATGATGAGATGTTTCAAATTGCATCTTTAAAATGGTATGCCCGCTCCAAGCGAATTCATATTGCTAAAGTTTTGCATTGATTCAGAAGGATCACGCTGAAAGTCAATAACAAGAATAGAATAAAGTGTTCGTTCAATCTTATGGAAAAAGTCTGAATTCCTCCGTAGTGATTTGAAAAGTGCTCATTCTTAAAAGAATATATTTTAATGAACGTGAAGCATGATACCTATGATTCTAGACAGTTTTGAAAAACGTTAAGAGAATATTAAGTTGGGCTAAGTCCCAAAGAGAAGAAAAGTAACACTTTGAGCAAGTATATTCTTTTAAAATTGAGCACTTATCAAATCATTATAGAGGAATTCAGACTTTTTTATAAGATTGAACAAACACTTTATTCTATTCTTGTTATTGACCTTCAACATGATCCTTTTGAATCAATGCAAACTTTAGAAATATGAATTTGCTTGGAGCGAGCATATCATTTTAAATATGCAATTTGAAAGTTCTCATCATTATTTTAATTTTTTATTAGTCAACTTGATTCACTCACATTCGGCGTACCATTTAGTGGTCAAAGTTGGGGTCACCAAATATGTTCGGGAATCTGTCGAATGGTCACACCATCACTATTTTGAACCGCTTTTAAGTATCATGCTTTCTGTAAACTTCAACGAGCAAACTGTAGATCGCCGACTTCATCCGGCGATCCACCGAGTGGCAACATATATCGCCAATTTTAACATCGTTGTTGATTTCTTTCTTTGCCAGGTTCTGTAATATTAGGTGACGACCAATTAGACCACCAAATCACTTCAATGATCCATCGAATTGCTCTTCTCATCGCCGAATGGCTGTGCCATTTGAAGGTTTTGGTTCTGTAAAATTAGGCGATTTATGTGCCTGTTTGGCACACCACGGAACATGTTAGGCGATGGCCGATTTTGATTGCCTTTTTTGCTCCTTTTGACTTGACTTACTATGATTTGTCCCTTTATGTACATTGTTCCTCATTCCTAGCATCACATACACATTTAGATCAATATTCGAGGTAAAATAGCACATTGAGGACAATATCTTAGGCAATTTAAAGTCAATACGAGTCCAAATTATAAACTCATCATGGACATTAGGAAATCCGTCGAATATTTCAAAGAATAAACAACACAAGATATTTCAGAAGTGATATTGTTTAAGAAGCAAAAGGATAACAATTGTATAGTTAATGTTTATCTAAAATATGTATATTCATTAGAATGATTTTGCTCTATGTTAATCAGATGAAGTTCATTTTATACGTAGAATAGTAATCATCATCATTATTTTACATTTTGTAGAAAAGCATGAAAGGTCTTGATCTTTGATCTTCTCATCATTTTTTATATAATACTTATTTGAATTTTTCTCAATATTTTCTTCAGAAAGTCACTTACAAGCATTAATTGCAACTTAATATATAAGTTGTTTTCTGTAAATGTTTTCAAAATTGTGATTAATTTTCTTTATTTTGGTAGAATATAGATAAGAACAACTTCATTAGGGCATTGACTGGTGAATGAATTTCACCTATAATTGAACTATTTGGGTTGTACTAACATACATTTTTCCTACATGATGTCACCATGTAGCGCTCCTCCACCTCTGACTTGTGGCTAGTTTTACCGACGTTCAAGACTAGTTTTAGTGGTGAGCCCTTAGTTTGAGTTGTTCACCTATTTATCTTCATACTTTGTATATATATATATATAGAACTTGGAAAATGAAAATGTAATAATATTAGTGTTGAGCCCTTAGTTTGATTTGACCTATTTTATTTTGCGAAATACTTGTCCTTGGAATCCACCAAGATCATTTTTGTAATATTGTACCTTATTGTATCATATTCTTGCCATGACCTCGAATGGACTGTGAGTGAAATCCACACTAATCTTGTAGAGGAAAAATCAATATTTTATCCCAACTAACTAATATAGAACAATTGAAACATTTAGGGGTCGTCTGGTACAAAATAAATAACGCAGAGATTAGCAATGTAAGGATTATTTTTTATCAAGTGTTGGTTCATTGCTTCCCATCCAATCTTATGTTTGGTTTAAAACTCTACAAAAAAAATTTCAGTTATATCCTTGAATTATTATAAAATTTTCTATTTCATGTAATTGTGTCAAAATAGGTTATTTTATTGTGACTTCTAACTAGTTAGGAGAATAATAATTTTGTCGTCATGTTTGTGATTTTCTCACTTGAACTATTTGAGGATAAATAATTGTGATCTTAATAAATTGATCACTCATAAAACGTAAATTTTCAATTTGATAGAGATAGATCATCTACTTAAAAAATCGAAAAGATGGTAAACAATTGTAAAAATGAACAAACATCTATATTTACACCTAAATGTTGCAAGTTGTAGTTTTAATATGAAGTGTATATCTTAAAAGGTCACTTAACTATGAGAATTCATCTAACATAGTCATTGCACTTTGTTTTGTATCAATAAAACCACTTAATTAGGTGTTTATATCAACAAAATCACTCAACTAAATTAATTATAAAAAAAAAATTAACATGACAAAATATTTTTTTTTCTTTCCCAACGTTTAAGAGCATAAGGCCTCTTATTCCGAAAAAAGGCTGTTAATTTGATATCTTGAATATTAGAATATCTACAAGAAAATATTACTAAATATACATATTGAATCGATTTGTCTATAAAATTGTAAAAGTATTACTTCTATGGTGATTTCTCCAAATAGTAGAGATGTCTATAATATTGTATATGCAATTGACACACTTATGAGGTAGTAAAAAATATTTCAATTTGATATTTACATCAACAAATGCAAACATATATAATTTTTAAGCACATATGAGTTAGTATGTCTAGAAAAAAATTATTCTTTTAATTTCATATTATTTAACTCATGTAATTCTAAATCTTCATAATACAACTCGAGCAATATATTGAACTTTTATTAGTTTCATATATGTTTAAATTACGTAAATGGACAAATATGGTTTTATTGCTATTTTCTCTCTCCTCTCTTCCTCTCTTTCGCTCTCTCTTCTCTCTGTGCAATCTCTCGCCAGATACACAAATACATCTGTATACTAATTGCATATATACAATTATTTGACAGATATACATATTCAATTCAACATATATACATATGCAATTCACCTCTCTCCAATCTTTACCCTCTCTCGCTCTCCTCTCTCCTCCTTCTCTAGATCTCGCCTGACTCTCTCTTCCATCTCCCAATCTCGCTTACTAGATATGCAAATATATATGTATATCAGTTACACATATATAATTATTTGATAGATATACACATACAATTTGACAAATATACATATACAATTCGGCTCTTTCTCAATCTCGCTCGTCTCTCTCCTCCCTCTCTCGATCTCGCTCGCCTCACTCCTATAATATATAGTTATGGATCGTAATTTTAACAAATTATAACAATTTTTTAATTTTATTTTTAAAATATTTACTCATTTTGAAAAATTCTCATAATAAAATATACCTTCTAGGTCCATTATTTATACACTTTAAAGTTTGATTTGGGTTCTCTAGTTATTCCCCAAAATCATCGCTACATAAAAAAATATATTGGAGGAGAGTTCACAATTCACAGTGATGTGTATTAAAGAAGAGGACTAAATTAAAAATATAAAATCAATTTTCACTGACAATATGATTATTCTTTTCATTAATTAAAATTATTATTTATTATCCACTATACAATCCATCACACTTTAGTAATACAGTTGACCAAAAATGATTTATTATCCCTATATATTCCATCACACTTTAATATTACATTTGACCTGTTTCTTTTTATGGGTTGGTATTTAAAATTTTCAAATTTAAATTTAGAATTAAATATTGTGTTTGGCCATTATTTTTTAATTTTTATGATAAATATTTAAGATTTTAAAAGTGAGAATTGGATTGAATGTTTTCTAAATTTCAAATATAACTTGAGTTCTGTTTAAATCTGTTTATCTTACTTTCGTTTTTCGTTTGTATAAAAAAATATTTTTTTTAATTTTATTTTTTGACAACTCTTTAATTTTACTTTTCCATATGATATGTTTAAAACTACACGATTAATGAATAGTTTGTTATATTCTACACATCTTAAGTTTAAAACAACAAAACTTAATAATCTTCTTTAATTTTTTAAAATTTCATGTTGATCGAATCAAAACAAACAAATTGAAATGGAGGAAATATCATAGTCTTTATTTTGTAAAATTGATTTTGATTTAAGGATAAGGATAATAGTATTTTGGTTCCTAAATTATTGGTAATCACGTTTTAAATCCTTGTGAATATGACTCAATATATTTAACATCTAAGTAGTTGAAATATTTATTTTTAGGATTTTTTATGTAGAAAATATGTTATATTTGACTATTTATTGAACTATAATATTGTCAAATATAAAGTAACAATACTAATTAATTAAGGTATCATATCAGTAATAAAATGTCAGAACAATTAGTTTATGTTAAATTTATAAATAGAAATTAATATTCACAAGAAAAAGAGATAAAAACAGGTACAACTCAAATTAAAGATAAATGCTTAGTTAAATTGCATAAAACTATAGAAGAGTGTACTATTAATAATCGCGGGATCAAAAATATTATTAACTCCTTGGAAGGATAGTCGATCTATGTGAGCAGATGATCCTCCAAGTGGGGCTCTCAAGTTTAAACTTTTTTATATGCATTCTCGATCAAGCAAGTCCTATGCGATTTACCTATTTTACATTTGCAAATTATTATAGTAAAACGAAAGTTAATTTGTATTGCACATTTAAAAAATAATTTTTTTTTTATTTTTTTTAATCATTTCTATATATTACACATACTCAAGTCCCATGAGAGCACATGGAAATTATTTTCTTAATAGAATTTACAGAAAAGGTGGGAAATAGGACTCTTCCAGAGTATAAAATAATTCATTTATAAATTTATTTATTTTTATATTATAAAATAAAATATATTTACTATTCAGATCAAAGATGCCCTTAACTACGAAGATAACCTAAAATTAATATACTAATTTAATATATTAATTTTTCAAGAAAGATTTTAATCTTTTTTTTTTTTAAATTATCCCTCTTTTAATACATGAAATTCACAATATTTAAGAATTATTTCTTTCTCCAAAAAATTTAAGAGGGATAAATTAAAAAAAAAAAAGGTTCTTTGTTATTTGTAAATGAATAATTTCCTAAGAAATATATTTGAACTAAAATATTACTTACTTTAGAATAGAAAAAATGTATTATTCTGTTCTGTTTTATGTAGCATTTTTTTAATCCATCCCTAGAAATATCATTTTACTGTACTTAAAAATAATTTATTTTAAATATTTTTTACTTATAATAAAATAATTTATAATTTATACATATCATTATTTTGGATCATAATTTGTTTTTTTACAAAAATATTTTTTTTCCATGTCATGTGAAATCAAATGACCATAAGACAAGAAAAATATTAATTTGCTGACATCATATTAATGGTATTTCAGCTAATTAGTTTGGGGAAGAGAGAAGTCAACTTTCCACCCTTCTTCACGTCCACATAAACTAAAAAAGAATAAATAAATAAATAAAAATAAAAAAAAGAGAGGGACAAGGATGGATACACTCCACCCATCTTTAATTTATGTTAAAAACTAGATATCGGTCTTCGCGCTAGCGCGGATTCAATATTTATTATTTGTTTGTTTTAATTTAAGTAATATAAATAGAATTTAGAGAATTAAAATTTTAAGTGATATAGAAAGAATATGATTTTTAAATGTTTTAAATTATTATGGCGTAATATGTGTTTTTAGAAATATGTTAAGTCATTAATTGTCATGATTAGTGGCATTTTTAACACTAAAAATAAGATAAAGAAATTACAATAAAATAATCATAAAAAATTACGAATATACCCTCAAGCTCCTCAAGCTCCTCAAGCTACCATGTCGACTTGCTGCATGTTTGAGTAGTTTTAATTGTCATGATTAGTGACATTTTTAACACTAAAAATAAGATAAAGAAATTTATAATAAAAAAATCATACAAAATTATGAATATACCCTTAAATTGTTCGAACAAGCATGTCGACTTGCTATCTTGCTTGAGTAGCTAAACTGGGTCATTATAGTAGAATTTTTTTACAATCATGTCAAATTAAACAGGAACAAGTAGACATGTACCAAAAGTCAAATTCAGATGTGTGTATATGTATAAAAAATATACCTTTAAAATAAATACTAACTCCCATTCACATGAATACCAAAGCTTCAAGTAAAGAGAGAGTAGTTTAGTTATGGAAGAAACTCTTCTACTCCCAGAAAAGAGGGCAAATTTGAGTACAACAACATGGGATTCTTTCTTGGAATCATTGAAGAAAGTGAGTTACATAGCCATGCCAATGGTAGTTGTCACTGTTTCACAATACCTAGTAAGAGTTTTCTCACAGATGATGATTGGTCATTTGGGTAGACTTTCACTCTCTGGGGCTTCTATTGCTACATCTTTCAGCAATGTTACTGGTTTTAGTCTCCTTGTAAGTGTACTCATTTTTCACTTTACTTTCATAGTATTTGAATAGAAATTCATTCAAATTATTTGACATTTTATCTTAGTTGTACTATGTCGGATTAGTTATTTCTCTCCCGTCATATTAGACCAGTCTAGTTTCACTACGATAAAAATAGCTTTTAGCGGCAATAAATATGTACATTAACAAAGAATAGTAAAATTAAATTTACTAATATTAATTAATTGCTATTAAATCCAACGTCTCTATAGGTTTTAGGGATATTTACAATTTACAAAGAGCACTAGAATGTAATTATAACTAGTAATTGCCTCTAAATATATATATATATATATATATATATATATATATATATATATATATATATATATATATATATATATATATAGCCGTAGTTAAACTACTGCGGCTAAAATCATACTCCCTCCATCTCAAATTAATTGAATTTTTAAGGTTTATTTTCAAGGTTTAAAATAGTTGAATTGTTCAAAGTTCAAGATGAATGTTTGAAATTTTTTCATATTTGCTCTTTCATTTATTGAAGTTTTATATTTTCTAGGAGATAAATTACACTATATATTTATGACTTCACAAAGGGTAATTGTAGAAAGTATGATTTAAATTTTATCTTTTAATATTTTTCTTAATATGTGTGCATTGCCTCACAAATTCAATTAAAATGAGACAGAGGAAGTATTTGATATATTATTTATTGTACTGTATTAGATCAGTGATCTGCCTTGTTTAACCTATTAGAATAGTTTGATCTGTAATAACACAACCTAAAAGAAAGTCGTTCCTAATATAACTTTGCAAGAAACGAGAGGAAATGGACTATCTAGTTTGGCTATTACTCCCTCCGTGCCATTTTATGTGGCACCCTTTGACCTGATACGGTGTTTAAAAAAAAACTTTTAAAACTTGTTGTCTAAAATCATTCTTAGATATTTGTGTAGTTGAGAATCATTTCATTAAGGGTAAAAAGGAGATTTTTAAAGTTAAATTAGTTTCAATTAGAGTAAGGTAACATTGTTTTTGGCATAGACCAAAAAAGAAAGGGTGTCACATAAAGTGGACAGAGAGGTACATTTTATGAAAAATGTAAAGATATATATTGAGTTTAACTTATGTATACTGACAATCTAAATGAATATTTACTATCAGTTCACATGAGAAATAATAGTGTATTTATATAAAGTGAATGGATGATCTTAGTTAATTGCCATTAAATCCAACGTCTCTACAGGCTTTAGGGATATTTACAATTTACAAAGAGCGCTAGAATGTAATTATAACTAGTAATTGCCTCTAAAAAATATATAATATAAAGTGAAGGATGATCAGTTAAAAACTTTTCATTCGAATTTTTTACTGGATATGTAAAACTTATAATTTGTTGATTACATCTGAACTCAATTGTTGTTGTATATTATCTTGAAATTGCTAAAGGAATTTATAAATTTCAAATCCTAAATCCGCTGTTGTTATGCAGTTAGGAATGGCTAGTGCCTTAGAAACACTATGTGGGCAAGCATATGGAGCTCAACAATACAAGAAATTAGGCATCTACACAACTGGAGCTATCATATCTCTTCTTTTAGTTTGCATCCCAATTTCTATACTATGGCTATATGTGGACAAACTTCTTATTTTCATGCATCAAGATCCTTTGATTTCCAAAGAAGCAGGAAAATATTCAACTTGGCTATTAGTTTCCCTCTTCCCTTTCGCGATTTTGCAAGCGATCACGCGTTACTTGCAGACTCAGAGTCTGATTCTCCCTATGGTTCTTAGCTCTGTCGCAACACTCTGTTTTCATGTGCCAATTTGTTGGTTGTTTGTGTTCAAGTTGGAATTTGGAAGTGGTGGAGCTGCATTTGCAATTGGATTGTCATATTGGTTCAATTTGTTGATTCTTGGATTGTATGTCAAGTACTCTAAATCATGTGAAAAGACTAGAATCTATTTCTCAAAAGAAGAAGTTGTTGATAGCATAAGAGAATTCTTCCCTTTGGCTATTCCTTCTGCTTGCATGATTTGGTAAGTTTGCTGTTTACACCCTTTTGAGTTTCGATTTATTTGTGTTACTTTCCTTTTCAGTTAAATAACGTTTTAGTGCATTACACACATCTTACTTTATAATCACAAGATTCTAAAGTCTGCTCATGTTCAATCAAACTAAGACAAATAAACTGAGATTGGAAAAGTATATGCCTCTTTTATTCATTGCACGCCTTACTTTCGTGATGGAAAGTGGATGACTGGAATGGTGAAATTGTGTGATCATCTTCTTTGAAAAATTTTAGGAGATAGATGGTCGGTTAAACCTTTATTTATTTACTTGTGCTTTAGGGGCAGTAGAGGCAGATTAATATTGAAGCATAAAATTCATGTTAACTAGTAGCATTTGCCCAAATGATGTATTTGTATTACGAAATTATTGACTATCTATTGAACTGTGAATCTAGTTTCTATTCTACATTAACTTGAGATCATCATAGGAACACATAAACTTCTTTTGAATTTGTGAGAGACCAATCAATGGTCAAATATGAATTCACGTGAACTTAGTAATTTTTGTTAAGATTATATATATATAATTCACAAATTATTTATAAATATAATATTAATCTGCTAGCTGATGATCCTCTTCTTAGAATCAAGTGACTTTCAACTCCTCTCATTGATAATAAGTGATGCTGAATACTTTAAACCCAGACCTTTGCTATGTCAGTGCAAAGGTCATTTTTTAGGGACCCAAAAGAAGCTTCTGGCATCTTCTATCAATATTATTCAAGTATAGTCTATTCCGAAAGGCTCAAACACATTAATGATTTAACATTAAAATCAGTGATGATCATAAATTCTAATAATTCTTTTATAAAGCTTATTATAACTAATTTATTTTATTATTTTTGAGACATAATATTTTAGATGTGTCAAACTTTTTTTTATAATTATTTTACTTAATTATGTCTACAAATTATGATGATTGCAGTCTTGAATGGTGGACATTTGAGATAGTGATATTACTGGCTGGTATCTTGCCAAATCCTCAGCTTGAGACTTCTGTGCTTTCCATATGGTAAAATTATTTTATTTTATTTTTCTGTTTTATCTTTCACAGTTTAATTTTAATTACAGCACTTAATTTACTACTAATTACTTATTAATGATATGTGAGTATTATTTTTTCTTTTTTCTTTTTACAGCCTATCTATTGCTTCCACTCATTATTTCATACCATTTTCCCTTGGTGCTGGAGCAAGGTTTGGATCCTTATACTGATTTTTTATATAATTTTATATATTTTTCATATCTCTACACTTAGTAATTTTTTAATTTATATGGTATTTTTAAATTTTGAGAGTTAAAATGAGTTTTTTTATATGTTAGTTTAGTATTTTTAAATGATGAATCATTGTGAATTATGTCTTTTTACATAATTCTAAATATGTAAATCTTATTTTAATTTTTTAAAATATGTTCCATATTTCGATTAAAATTGAAAGGAGTGACTCTTGATATTCAAATAATACCGCATAAATTGAAAGAGATAAGTGTCAAAATCACATCTAAATTATCCAATTTTTTGGATTTCATACCTAAACTATTGTAAGTGTGAGTTTCATACATAAACTCTTTTATCTTTAATGAGATAATTAATAAGCACATAAATCATATTTCAACATACTTTCTTTCTTAAATTTCGTACTTAATCAAACAACATCACATATATTAAGACAAAAAAACATAACAAAGAAGAACATCACATGTACTAAGACAAAAAACATAACAAAGAAGAAAATATATAACATACTCTTTTTGATGAAACTTCTGACTCGACCACCGTAAAACGAAAAATGACTTACATAATATAGGATTTTTTTTTTCCTTATTAATTGTAGTCAAGGGTGCCAAAATGAACCCAAATATAGGTAATTCTTCCAAATTTTTACGGGTTGGGCTCAAGATAAGAGTTCAATCTCAACCTATTCAAACCTTAACCCATTTTGAAAGAATTTTCAATTGAGCCTAATTTAATATTGATGTAATATATGTTTTCTATCTATTTTATATTTTCTATGGTTTATCTATCTATTTTTAACTTTTTATTTATATTTTTTTGAGTTGAATTTCAAATTGTGGTTATAAAAAGTAAATAATAATATGTTAAAATTATTGAGATTGAGCGGGTCAAATTGGGCAGGTCATGATCCAACCAAAATTTTAGCCTATTTGAGTCCAACCCATTTGAACTCAAAATAAATTTGAGAGGATCATAATATAATCCAATTTTTATATCATCTTATTTTAACATTCTCAATTTCAACTCAACTGCTCATTTGACACCTCTAATTGCAGCACTCGAGTCTCGAATGAACTAGGAGCAGGAAATGCTGAGGCAGCTAAAATGGCAGTTCGTGCAGCACTTACCATTTCCATGGCAGATGCAGCCATTGCCAGCACTATATTTTTCTGTTGCCGTCACATAATTGGATATGCATTCAGCAATGAGAAGGAAGTTGTGGATTATATCAGTGATATGACTCCTTTTCTTTGCATATTGATGGTGTCTGATTGCATCCAGGCTGTACTTTCTGGTATGTTATATCCCTCGAAACAAATTTATGTTATAAAATATGATTATTTATTATAAAATCGATTTACTGAAAAAATGCATACTGAAAACAGCGGCCAAGTCACGTTATGCGACACCAAAGGATAATATTATTTATGTAGTTTTTTTTTATGTTGACTCCTCTTATTTTCTGTGCGTGTCTATTTTTTTTTTTATGAAAAACAAATTCTTATTAAAATATTGAAAAACTTTCTAATTTTTTCTTTTTCCATTTTGAAAATAGTCACTTAATATTTTTGAGTAAAATTTTTTAACTAGAAAATAATAATTTTTTAGTATTATAGTACTTTCTCCTTTTTAATTTATTTGTCTTAATTTCATTTTTATTCTGTTTGAAAAAATAATTACTTTTTTATAGTTAGTATTCTCTCTATTTCAATTTATTTATCTTATTTTGATTTGATACAAAATTTTAAAAAGTAAAAAAAAAAATTTAAATCTTGTGATCTTAAATTAAAAATATGTAGATATATGTACCAAAATGTTCTTTAATTTTGTAATTTTAAATAAATCATGTTAGAAGTTAATATTATTGAGTTGTCATAAAAAAGAAAAGAAATATACTTTCTAAAACATATTTTTAAAAAAAATTAAAATAAATATATTGAAAGGATAGAGCAAAGTGTTTGCATCCGACATGACATATTTAAAATTACTAATTTAATTTTTTTTAAATATATTGCACGTATCTTTAATTTAAAATCATAAAAAAAAATTCTTAAAATTATGTCAAGTTAGAATTAAGATAATAGATTGAAACATCAAAAGTATACTTAACATTGAAGTCATAAATTATTTTCTAATGTTTTGATGTGACAAAAAAATAAATGTTTTACAACTTTGCTGTTATAATGAGTAAATTACGATTATATGTGATAGAAAATAGTTTGGTTACTTTATTATTATAATAATAAGTAAAATTAAATGATCATTTGATGATACTCTCTTCGTCTTAATTTATGTAACATCTTTTGGACTTTGAGATTCAGATAAATTTATTTTTTATTATAATTTTTTTCACACACTTTTAAATATGTTGAATTATCAATCATTGCGACTTATAGAACTTTTTATATAGTTTTTAAATATATAAATCTTATTAAAAAAATTTATATTCAAATACATAATTAAAATTAAACTATTTGACTCTCGACCACTTAAAATTATTTTGTTGCTATGCAACAGGAGTTGCAAGAGGAAGTGGATGGCAGCATTTGGGAGCATATGTAAATCTTGGTTCATTTTATTTGGCTGGAATTCCAGTAGCCATAATATGTGGCTTTCTATTTCACTTACAAGGGAAAGGTTTATGGATTGGACTCAATGTGGGAAATTTACTCCAATCTCTTTTGCTTTCCCTCATAACAAGTTTCACAGATTGGAAAAAACAGGTGAAAATTACTTTCTTCGTTTCAATTTATTCATCTGATTTTAATTTGACATAGAATTTATGAAAATAAAGAAATTTTTTGAATCGTGTGACCTTAAACTAAAGATATGTGTGGAATATACCTAAATGATCAATGACAGAGCCAGATGTATACGAGGGATATCAACCGACACCTCTTCATCGAAAAATTACACTGTGTAGCTAGGTAAAAGTATTTTTTTTATGTATTTTGACACTTCTCGACTTCTTCTTTTGTATTTTGACAATTCTTAGTAAAGATTCTGACTTCGCCATTAAAACAATCTCTTACCTTATGATTTTGAATATGTCATGTAATAAATTAAAATCAAATAGTTATAAAAAATTTCCTCTTGAAATGGAGTGAGTAAAACTAATAACATTATTATTTTGCTTGCAGGCATTAATAGCTAGGGAAAGAATATTTTATTGAAGAGAAGCTACATTGCTCGAGTCGGCAGGCGTGTATCAGATTTGTCAAAAATAATATTTTTTTAAAATTTTTTTAATATGAATACGATATTAAAAGTGAAGAGTCCGTGCAGTGAGACAACTAAGGCAACGGGAAAACAAATTGGTTATTTTGACATCATACCACTTCAATTTTTTTTAACCAAAAATATGGTATTTGTAGCAAAAAGCTGACTAATTATTATTCAATTTCAAGAGGCTAAAATGCAAATGAAGAATTGAAAAACTTATTACGTTTTTAAAGAAACCCTTGACATTAATTGTGTAAGACTTTTTTTTATTTTATTTTAAAAGTCAGTAGACTCAGAAAATATACTACGAGAATTTGGTCTACCAACTTGTTAGACAAATTAAAAGAAATATCATTAATAAAAATGAGTATATTTTCTTGATTTTTGAATTTCAAATTACAAGTTATAACTTTCTTTTTTAAATATAACATTTGATTCATGAGTTTATATTTTGCAAAGAATACTGAAGCACTACTCCAATTTATGTAGTAGTTTTAATTTAGAAAAAAGATAAGAATATCAAGACTTGATCATCGTACTATATATACTACATACAAACTTCTTTCATTATTTTCTTGAAATAAGATCAAGAGGCTGAGCATATAAACAAGTCCGAATAATGATTTGCTCATTATTTTCTTGAACAAATATTATGGATAAATTCATTCGAACACTTTTTTTTTGATAACTTACTTTAATTTCATTATCAAAGTATTGCTTTACAAATCATCTGAGGCGTACTTGTTGGACACAGTCCCCTAAGTACTTCGTCAAAAGTATATCAGCTAGTATCAAGAGCAATTTGAGTCAATTCTAACTACCAAATCCCAAAAGAACAAGTCATAGGCATCTATTGATAAAAATTATGATCTGTCAACCATCCTGCAAGCTTTGCGACTTTCCCTACTTTAATATGGATTTCCTAGATCATTTGCTTGATCATCATTGTCGTGGGACTGTATTTTGTTTTGAAAAATTCTTGAATTCCTTTCTTTACATAAAGTATAAACTAGATCAGACAACATCATCCTGTATATGTCAACTTTGTAATTTTTGCCTTTTTTATATGTTTCAGCCCAAAGTAATTCGTCATTACATCCCATGGTGCCCCTGTTAAATTATAACTACTGAAAATTAAAATAATCCAACTCAAACTATATACTTAATTACAAGCATATAATGGATCTAAAATCAAGTCAAGTCAAGTCAATATTTTTAATTTGTTTATCGAAAGTCAATATTTTAAATTGAGGTTGCTTAAAACAAGCAACATTACTACATTAATTATTTCTAATTAAAAGGGTGTGTTGGAGCAGTAAAGTTTTGATGGCTGACAAAAGATAATGAAACAAGTTGGACTACCCGATTCTTTCAGCGTACTGTTTTCGTGGCAAAACTGCACACGCATCACACAATAAAAATGGAATAATTGGTGCTGGAAATAAGGAGGATAACAAGAAATATCATTCCAAGTTGAACTCCTAGAAGAAGAAGGTTCCAAAGAAGGAAATATTTTTCAAGAAGCATGAAAAAAGGGGAGACGCTGATTAGAAAAGGAATTCGAAAAGAAGTTGGAGAAAGACTTATCAGCAACTATAAAACCAGAAAAGAATTCACAGAAGAAGGCAACGCAGAAAAAAGAAAGAAGCAGAGAGAAACAGAGAGATTCAGACACAGAAAAAGAGAGAGACGAAGAAGAAGAGAAACGCGGCAACTTGAGTAGGGTTTAGGAGTTTTGTTTTCTCTTTGTAATTCTGAACAATTGTGTAATCTCTCAGAGTCTATAACTGAGATTAGATTCTAGTCTTCAAGTTGGGGGCAACTCGAAGACGTTGGTAACATAAGCCTAGGGAGGTTTATGTGAACTTAGGAATTGTAATCGTTTGTTGAAGGCTCATATTGAAGTAGTGAAGTTGGAGTAAATCCTGTAGAGGTACAGGTCGTGGTTTTTTCACCTTTTGTGAGCCGGGTGTTTCCACGTAAAATTGCTGCGTTCCAGTTTATTTCTGCATCATTGAAACACGTCGGTTAACCTGTTCCAACGATTAGGCAAATCCATAGGGGTGCAAAACCTAACAAGTGGTATCAGAGCAGGTTTTCTTATTAAAGGCTAGTACCCAAGAATTGATCCAGATGAATACTGCACCACCCTTTGGACATGGAGAAGAACAATCATCTGTGAGGCCTCCTCTTTTCAATGGAACACATTTCGATTGGTGGAAGGCTAGGATGGAGGACTTCATTCAAGGAGAAGACTACGAACTCTAGGATAGAATTAGTGTAGGGCCTACTATTCCTATGAAAAAAGTGGAGGACCAACAAGTGCCGAAAGAGAGAAGGGAGTTCAACGCTAAGGATTTGTTGGCCATGAGGAAAAATGCCAGAGCTAAAAATATTTTGATTTGTGGTCTTGGTCCAGAAGAGTATAACAGAATTTTAAATTGCTCCACTACAAAAGAAATCTAGGATGCTCTTACAATTGCTCATGAGGGAACTGCTCAGGTTAGGAAGTTCAGGGTTGCCATGCTATTCACTGAATATGAGACCTTCAAGATGAAAGAGAATGAGACATTGCAAGAGATGATGGCAAGGCTCACACTACTTATTAATGAGCTGGCTTCTCTAGGAAAAGTGCTTACCTCTGAAGAACAGGTAGACAAGGTTCTGAGAATTTTACCAAAAGCTAAGTGGGATGTAAAAGTTACTGCCATTAGGGAAGCTAAGGATATTGAAACCATGACATTGAATGAGTTGGTTGGAAATCTCAGAACATATGAGATGAACATGGAAGAGCAAAAGGAAGAAGTGGGAATGGATGAAAAATCACTCGCTCTTGGAGCAACTTCTGATGATGAGGGATCAGATCTTGATGAAGATCAGATATTATTTTTAGCTAAAAAATTCAAAAAGTTTCTAAGGAACAGGAAAGGGAAGGATAAGAAAGAAACAGGTAACAGGAAGTGGTCCGATGACACTGGTAACAGTAAGTGGTCCGATGACAAAAGCAACTCTGGATGTTACAAATGTGGAAAAACTGATCATCACATCAAACAGTGTCCTCTATGGGAGATTGAGTGGAGAAAAGAAAGGGCTGAAAAAGAAATCAAAGAAAAAGCTGCTAAGCAAAAGGAAAAGGAAACCTATGCCATGATGGCTGCATGGGGATCGGGATTGGAAGATTCTGATACAGAGGAGATTGATGAAACTGCGCTCATGGCTGCTGGAGATTTAGATCTAGAAGAAGATGATAGATCTGAGGTAAGTATTTCTGAATTGAAAGAAAAGTTGCATCTCTTTTCTAAAAGGAAGCTAATCTTGCTAATGAATGGATTGATAGACGATTTTCAAGAAGTAGCAAATGGAAAGGATGAACTAATTAAAGATTTTTCAGATCAAAAATTTGAAAATCTTGAGATAAAAAACTGCCTGGATAAAGCAAAAGAAATAAATGACAAGTTGAAGAAACAGGTTAAACAACTTGATTTACTTGTGTTGAACCTAAAGTCAGAAATCCAAAAGTTAACTGTTGCTGATAAGGGTGAAAGTACGATGAGTGAAGAGCTTCAGAAGGTAGAAACTGAGTTGAAAGAATGCAAAATTGAGTTTTTTGTGAGAAAGAAAAAATGAAAAAATTGACCCAGGAAAACTCCATTTTAAAACTGGATTTAGAAAAGGCAAAAAGATGGACTCAGTCATCAAGAATAGTGAACCATCTGGGAAGCAGGAGTCACAATGAGAAAGCTGGAATAGGGTTCTTTCAGGAGAATGTTACTATTACTGATTTATGCTACCTCTGTGGAAAAATTGGACATCCAACTACTGAGTGTCCAATTGCAAACAATGTTAGGAGTAGAAACACATATCATGTGCACAAAAGGAGGCATGAAGATAATAAAAGAAACAGGTCAAGGAACATGTTGCCTACTTGGGCAAGAAGGGATCTCATTCATCCGTTTTACAACTGGAAAGGACCCAAGCTAGTCTGGGTTCCTAAAACTAACCCTTGATCTGTCTTACAGGTTGCAGTGAAAGAAAGCAAGCATTGGTACATGGATAGCGCTTGCTCAAGGCACATGACTGGTTATAAGTACAAGTTTCTTTCACTTGCACCTTTTAAAAAGGGGGAGGACAGGATGACTATGAGCTGGATTAGAGGAACAAGTCAGGTTACCTGGTCCATCCACTGGACAAGCAGAGGGCACACAGTCAGGGGGAACTATGGAAAGTTGGATCAGAGGAACAAGTCAGGCTATCTGGTCTATCCACTGGACAAGCAGAGGGCATACAATCAGGGGGAACTAGGGAAAGCTGAAAATAAATCAGAAAAGATGAATAGACCTGACACTCAGAAAGTTTGTCATCATCAAAAAGGGGGAATTTGTTGGAGCAGTAAAGTTTTGATGGCTGACAAAAGATAATGAAACAGGTTGGACTACCCGGTTCTTTCAGCGTACTGTTTTCGTGGCAAAACTGCACACGCATCACACAATAAAAATGGAATAATTGGTGCTGGAAATAAGGAGGATAACAAGGAATATCATTCCAAGTTGAACTCCTAGAAGAAGAAGGTTCCAAAGAAGGAAATATTTTTCAAGAAGCATGAAAAAAGGGGAGACGCTGATTAAAAAAGGAATTCGAAAAGAAGTTGGAGAAAGACTTATCAGCAACTATAAAACCAGAAAAGAATTCACAGAAGAAGGCAACACAGAAAAAAGAAAGAAGCAGAGAGAAGAAGAGAGATTCAGACACAGAAAAAGAGAGAGACGAAGAAGAAGAGAAACGCGGCAACTTGACATAGGGTTTAGGAGTTTTGTTTTCTCTTTGTAATTCTGAACAATTGTGTAATCTCTCAGAGTCTATAACTGAGATTAGATTCTAGTCTTCAAGTTGGGGGCAACTCGAAGACGTTGGTAACATAAGCCTAGGGAGGTTTATCTGAACTTAGGAATTGTAATCGTTTGTTGAAGGCTCATATTGAAGTAGTGAAGTTGGAGTAAATCCTGTAGAGGTACAGGTCGTGGTTTTTTCACCTTTTGTGAGCCGGGTGTTTCCACGTAAAATTGCTGCGTTCCAGTTTATTTCTGCATCATTGAAACACGTCGGTTAACCTGTTCCAACGATTAGGCAAATCCGTAGGGGTGCAAAACCTAACAGGGTGTATTAATTGTGTATTACATACCACCTATAAAATGTATAGGTAAATATTTTTTTTCTGTTGAAGTTGTCGAAATAACTCGTAATTGTGTATTACACATGCTAGTTATCCTCTTTAAAATTTACTTGTGAAATTATACTAGATATTGTTATTGTTGTGTTGCTATATATGAATAATGAAAATTTATATGAGTGTTGTTCTATCTACGAATAAAATTGTATTCAACTCCAAAAATTATAGCTGGGATTGAATTGTAGTAGTTATAATATAATTCCTTGTAAATATATGATATTTATGTACATTTAAGGGTGTGGCATAGTGATTAATAAAGTAAATTAAGAATCATGAGTTACTTAATAATTGTTGCTGGTCCATGCACTATAATTATCAAATACACACACAAATATGTGTGTGTGTGTGTGTGTGTGTATATATATTTATATTTGGAAGAATACAGTTGACTCTAGGTTGCTCACCATTGGCAACTGGTGCAGCAACAAGGGTCACAAGGGCGTATTCTGTGGGTTCATGTTAATTCATATTCCTTTCACGACCATATATAGCAGTGTTATATTTTTTAAAAAAATATTTAAATGTAGATACGTGAATTCACACTTGAAGTATCATATAATGTAAATGAGGTTAAAAATTTAAATCTGATATCTACCTTGTATTTTCATTCATTCTTAAATTAGGTAATACTTTTCTAAATGGTTATTGGTAATCTGTTTTTTGCATTTTAATTAATTTTTTCTTTAATCTTTCAAAATTTTCAAGTCTGTCACATTGAAAATTCCTAAAACGTTGTAAATTTTTTATATAATTAAATCAAATATCTATATCTATCTATCTATACTATACTATATTAAAAGTATGAAGACCCTTAAAAATGTTGTTTAAACTTTTTCCCTTTCATTAAAAGACTTTTCTTTAGATACAAAATTGTCTTTAACATTATACTAGCGTATGAATTAGTCAAAGCGTACAACAGGAAAAATATCTCACCTAGGTGCATGATAAATGTTGATATTCAAAAGGCATATGAAACTGTTGATTGGTGTTATTTGGAACAAGTAATGGCAACTTTGGGTTTCCCTAACAAGTTCATTAGTTTGGTGATGAAATGTATTACCACTGTTTCCTACTCATTTGTGATAAATGGAGAGTTAACTGAACCTTTTAAAGCAGCTTGAGGATTACGACAAGGGGACCCAATGTTCCCCTTCTTATTTGCTATAGCTATAGAGTACTTGAGTAGAAATCTGCATGATTTAGCCAATCACAACCAATTCAAATACCATCCTATATGCAACAAGCTTAAGGTCACACATTTCAGCTTTGTAGATGACATATTCTTGTTCACAAGAGGAGATCTAGTATCAGTTAGTCAATTGCATATCAAGTTTAAGGAATTCACACCAGCCTCAGGACTACAAGCAAATTTATCAAAAAGTGCTCTGATTTTGAGGGAGTATCAGATGCAGTCAGATCACACATTCAACAAATGTGGGGATATAGCCTTGGCACTCTACCATTCAAATACCTACACCAAAACAACTCAGTGATTCAATGGCAACAAGTGATCGATAAATAGTAGCAAAAATCACCTCCTGGACAACAAAAAACCTATCCTATGCAGGGAGAATTCAACTTGTCAAGTCAGTAATTTTTGGAATCCAAGCTTACTGGGTGATCTTAGGCGTATTTATACACCAAACTAGCTAAATACACCCATAATGAAAGGCCCCGGATCATGACATCGCTTTGAGGCCCACAGGTTTGCCCGGAAATCTGCCAGGTACCATCCCACGGAAGGACCTACACGGTCGGTGTGAAGTCACACAACCCGTGTGGCCTCCCATGGGGTGACACCTGGGAGGTGTAGGGGCAAACGGGCCACCACATGGTCCATGTGGAGCCACACGGTCTGTGTGGCAGGTAAACGGGCGGGGTCACGGTCCCTGTGACCCCAGACGGTCCGTTTACCGGACCGTGCTGTGATACTTGGTCCGAAAAATTTTTCAGGAGAAAAAAATTTAAGTCTGGGGCCATGGCATGGTAAACGGTCCATGTGGCCCCAGACGGACCGCCAACCAGACCGTATGCCTCATCCGGGCCAATTTTCGCTCCGTTTCATTAATGACATTTTTGAAATATTGGTTAATTCCAACGAAAATTTGGACTTTTCCCACCCCTCCTAAGCACCCTATATAAGCCATACTTCACCATTTTCAGCCATTTCCTCTCATTTTTACACTTCTCTCTAAGAAAGTGTTCTCTCAAGCTCTCCAACCTTCTCACAATGATTCCTCAAGCAAAGGCCTTCAATTTGAGTCCATTTCCTCTTCAAGTTTGCCTTCTACCAGGTATGTGGGTTTTGATTCTTGGTTCCTTTCAACCAAGGAGACCCAAAATCCCTTTATAACTAGTTTATGAACTTTGTCTACTTTAAACATGTGAATTTTACTACTTGTTCTTGGTAGCTTGAGCCATGCATGTGTTGTTTAACACTCTAAATCTTGGGTTATGCAAGTTTTGTTGTAATAAACTATTTGGATTATGAAATTATGAACATGCATGTCCCCTTAAATGTGTTATTATGCATGGGTGATATTTACTACCATTTCTACTAATTTTATTGAATTTCTTAGTTTTTATTTATACCATGTTTTAGATATAATCCACATTGCCCATGCCATTCCTACGTTGTGCATAACATCATACATTCATGACATTGATACATGAAAATTTTTGGAAAGGTGGGATTAAGCCCAATTTTGTCCTAAAAGAGAATTATGATATGATTTTTGGTAAGACATAGGATATGACAAGAAGGTGATCACCGATATGTCTATGATTATGGCTCTTGGAGCATCTTGGGTGTTTACACCATCTTGTATCTTGGCTCTTTGAGCATCTTGGATGCTTGCACCATCTTGTACATGTAGGTGGGCTATTCCTTGCATGAGCCATGTGATTTTGATCTTGTGATTTGGCATTTGAGCCTACTTGTGCACCTAACATTTTGAAATGGATATTTGACCCTCTCTTGGAAAGCATATGTATATATATAAGTATTCTTGTGGGAGGTGTAAGACTTAGCACCGATGGATTGGGGGCGTCAGGGATATCCCCAAGGTCCCTCTCCCTTTCCTTGAACTATGTGCCAACATAGGAGCCATTACCGAAATGACCGAATCGTAAGAAATGACTATTCGTTATTATGTAAATCCTTCCGAAATGGGCGGCCCGTAAGGAAGGTGGCCATCCACCGAAATGGGCGGCCCGTAAGGTGTGATGTAGGTTACCTTTGGCAAGTAATCTCTCCCTACCGATGGGAGGTCCTAATCAGTTTGATTTATGTAATAGCTCACATGGATTCGGTTTGTCGGTTATAGTCCCTCCCCGCTATTTAGGAGCATTAACGCATTGCACGCACCATGCATTCCATGGCATCTTGTATATTAAATTCCTTTGATTATATAATTCTTGTATATTATGTGCCCTTGCCATCTAACAGGATTATGTATGTCCGATAAGTCACATGCATTGCATATCCGCATACTTAGTACATTCAAAAGTACTAACGCATATTCTATGCCTGCATGATTTTACCATGCAGGGACCGAGCAGTTTGAGCATTATCCGCCAGACGAATAATCCCTCTTGTGCAGCTTTTATTGTGGTGAGCCCCATCTTCCGAGGGCGAACTTTATTTCTGGTGTTCCTTATGTACATTTGTCTTGCTGACGGTGAGCTCGTCCCTTACTTAGAGGCATGCGTTGGGCGTTTTTTTTGTAAAAACCTTGTTTTTGTTAAATTAAAGAAATGTTCTTTTCTTGGACTTGAATCTCCGTTGTTTATTTATTCGTTTTAACAGCCCTTGATTTAAACCGCGTAACTCTGAGATTTGAGGCTTGTTTGGGGGCTTTCGGGTCCCCATTCGTCGTGTCACATATAGGCTCCGACCCTGGGTCGTGACAAAAGGTGGTATCACAGCCTTGGGTTATCAATGGTCCTCGAAGCCCAACATGCCGCGTTGAGTAGAGTCCTATTCATGGGTGTGAAGTGCACCATACCTATGAGTGAGAGGCTACAGAGATGTCTTAGGAAATTCCTCCCTTCATTGTGTATAATAGCGTGCTGTGTCTAGTCATGAATTCCCTTACTTACAGGTGTCGTGAATCTATTTCAGTAAATGCCTCGAGGAAGACCTCCACTACCTAGGCTGGCTCCGGCTGCGGAGGATCAGGCCCCTCCCGAGCCTATGGAGGAGCCTATCTCCAACGGTAAATTTCGTACCGCCTTCGCCATGCTTGCACAGGTGGTGACCGCTCAGGCAAGGCAGACCAATTTTCCACAGGACCCTACACCCACTTCTATTGTGAGGGACTTCACCCGGATGAATCCTCCGGAGTTCTACCGGTCAAGGGTTGATGAAGATGCTCAGGAGTTCATTGATGAACACTCAAAAATACTAAACATTATGGGTATCTCTTCCGAGGAGAAAGCTGGACTGGCTGCCTACCAGTTGAAGGATGTAGCCTAGGTATGGTATACTCAGTGGGCTATGGAGGTGATGTGAAATGGGGAGAATTCAAATCTGCCTTCCTTGATCACTTCTTCCCACTTGAGCCGAGGGAGGCCAAAATGACCGAATTTATTAATCTCAAGTAGGGGAGTATGAGTTTGAGAGATTATTCTCTCAAGTTCACTAAGCTATCCAAATATGCTCCGTACCTGGTGGTCAAGTCCCGTGCAAGGATGTACAAATTTGTTTCGGGTATTTCCGACTTGCTGGTGAAAGAATGCCGGACTGCTATGCTAATTGGGGACATGGATATTGCCAGACTTATGATGTATACTGAGCAGATTGAGGGGGAGAAACTCAAAGAGAAAAGGGCACACGATCCCAAGAGAGCCCGCTTTGATGGCAGGTTCTCCGATTCTAGGAGTGTTGGTTCTGGTCGCTCCCAACAGGGCCAAGGCTCAGGAACTCGGGTGGCTAATGCTCGGGTGCCCCCTCCAGGGGTACCGGTGGGTGGCGGACTAGGATATGTCTCGTGTGACAGGTGTGGGGAATCCCACACAGGTGCCTGCCGAAGGGAGTTGGGGCTTTGCTACGGGTGCGGGAGTAAGGATCATAAAATTGCTGATTGCCCGAAGAATGTGCGCGGAGGCCAAGGTCAGGTGGCCAAAGGCGGATAGGGTCAACAAAGGGGCCCCCAAGGTTCTGCCCCAAGGAACAACAGATTCTATGCACTCCATGCTCGCCAGGATGTCGAGGAAGCCCCGGATATCGTGACTGGTATGTTAAAAGTCTTTGATTTTGATGTTTATGTTTTACTTGACCCAGGTGCAAACTTGTCTTTTGTGACTCCAGTGATGGCTGTCAAGTTTGGGTTGAAATCCCAGATTTTATGAGAGCCTTTCTCGGTCTACACCCCTGTGGGTGAATCTATTGTTGCTCAAAGAGTCTATTATGGGTGCCCTGTTGCTGTGTTGCATAAAATCTTTCCATGTGATCTTTTGGAACATAAAATGTTTGATTTTGATGTGATTCTTGGAATGGACTGGTTGCATGCCTCTTTCACCTCCATAGATTGTAGAACCCGGAAGGTCCGATTCCAACCTCCCGGTGAGCCAGTTCTTGAATGGAAGGGTAGTAATTCCTCTGTTAAAGGTAGGTTTATTTCCTACCTCAAGGCGCAGAAAATGATTTCTAAAGGGGTGCATCTACCATATGGTGAGGGTCAGGGATGTAGATTCTGAGGTGCCTACTCTCGAGCCAGTCCCTGTGGTGAATGAATTTTCGGATGTGTTCCCCGAGGACTTACCGGACATTCCTCCGGATAGGGAGATAGACTTCGGCATAGATCTTCTTCCTCAGCCTATTTCTACCCCTCTGTATCAGATGGCCCCGACAGAACTAAAGGAGTTGAAGGAGAAGTTAAAGGACCTGTTAGAAAAGGGCTTTATTCGACCTAGTATATCACCGTGGGGTGCTCCTATGTTATTTGTGAGAAAGAAAGATGGGTCTCTCCGTATGTGTATTGACTACAGGCAGCTGAATAGAGTGATAGTTAAGAACAAGTACCCGTTGCCGAGGATTGATGATTTGTTTGACCAGCTACAAGGTGCCACTCACTTCTCAAAAATTGATCTCCGTTCCGGATACCATCATTTGAAGGTTAGAGAGTGTGATATTCCTAAAACAGCTTTTTAGACAAGGTACGGGCATTTTGAATTTGTGGTGATGTCGTTTGGTCTAACTAATGCTCCGGCCGCATTTATGAATTTGATGAACAGAGTGTTTAAGCCTTTCTTGGACAGCTTTGTGGTGGTATTTATTGACGACATCCTCATTTACTCCCGAAGTGAACAAGAGCACGGAAATCATTCGAGAATGGCTCTCCAAACTCTGAGGGGAAAAGAAGTTGTATGCCAAGTTCAGCAAGTGCGAGTTCTGGCTTGGCGAAGTGGCTTTCCTCGGGCATATGGTGTCCGGGGATGGTATCAAGGTAGATCCAAGGAAGACCGAGGCTGTGAAAAATTGGCCTAGGTCGTTGACTCCTTTGGATATCCGCAGCTTTCTTGGGTTGGCCAGGTATTACAGAAGGTTTGTAGAAGGTTTCTCCTCAATTGTATCTCCGTTGACCAAGTTGATCTAGAAGCAGGCTAAGTTTATATGGTCGGATGAATGTGAGAGGAGTTTCCAAACTTTGAAGGATCGGCTTACATCATCTCCCGTCTTGACCTTGCCAAGTGGTTCAGAAGGGTTCGTGGTGTATTGTGATGCCTCGAGGGTCAGATTGGGTTGTGTGCTTATGCGGAATGGTAAGGTGTTAGCGTATGCATCAAGACAGTTGAAGGTGCATGAACGAACTATCCCACTCACGACCTTGAATTGGCAGCGGTGGTGTTTGCCCTAAATATTTGGAGGCATTATTTGTACGGGGTCCATGTCGATGTATTCACCGATCACAAAAGTTTACAATATGTTTTCACCCAGAGGGATCTTAATCTCAGGCAAAGGAGGTGGTTGGAGTTTTTAAAGGATTACAACATGAACGTGTTGTATCATTCGGGCAAGGCCAATGTCGTAGCCGACGCTTTTAGCAGGTTGTCTATGGGGAGTGTGGTGCATGTTGAAAATGAGAAGAAGGAGCTAGCAAGGGATGTTCACCGGTTGGCTAGGTTGGGTGTCAGTTTGACTGATTCTAGCACGGGTGGTATACGGGTTCAGAACGGGTCAGAATCTTCACTGGTGAACAAGGTGAAAGCTAAACAAGATGTAGATCCGTCATTGTGTGAGTTAAAGAAGTTGGTTGCTGCAAAAGAGAACGAGGCTTTCTCCCAAGGGGGAGATGGTGTACTTCGGTACCAAAACCGGCTTTGTGTCCCTGATGTGGATGACCTTAGGAAGGTGATCATGAGAGAGGCTCACAATTCTCACTACTCTATTCACCCGGGGTCGACCAAGATATACCGGGATCTGAGAGGGGTTTATTGGTGGCATGGTATGAAGAGGGATATTGTCAAGTTCGTGTCGAAATGCTCGAGTTGTCAGCAGGTGAAGGTAGAACATCAAAGGCCCGGTGGTTTGGCCCAAGACATTGAAATTCCCACATGGAAGTGGGAGGATGTGAATATGGACTTTGTGGTTGGACTGCCTCGGACCCGAAGACAATTCGACTCCATTTGGGTTGTTGTGGATCGGATGACGAAATCAGCTCACTTTCTACTGGTCAAGACTACCTACAGTGCCGAGGATTATGCAAGGTTGTATATTCAAGAGTTGGTGAGGTTGCATGGCGTACCTAGATCTATCATATCAGATCCTGGTACTCAATTCACTTCCTACTTTTGGAAATCTTTTATGAAGGGCCTTGGGACCAAAATTAAGTTGAGTTTTGCTTTCCATCCTCAAACTGATGGCCAAGCGGAGTGGACTATTCAAAATTTGGAGGACATGTTGAGAGCATGTGTGTTGGAGTTTAAGGGGAATTGGGATGATCATCTTCCACTCATCGAGTTTGCTTATAATAATAGCTTCCATGCTAGTATTGGCATGGCGCCGTTTGAAGCCTTATATGGGAGAAGATGTAGATCCCCGGTGGGGTGGTTTGAAGTGGGGAAATGGCCTTGGTTGGCCCGAATTTGGTGATGGATGCTATGGAGAAGGTAAAGGTGATTAGGGAGAAGTTGAAAGCAGCCCAAAGTCGCCAAAAGTCCTATGCGGATAGTAGGAGGAGGGACCTCGATTTCATGTCGGAGATTGGGTTTATGTGAAAGTCTCTCCTATGAAGGGCATAATGCGTTTCGGCCAAAAGGGCAAGTTAAGCCCCCGGTATGTTGGTCCTTATGAAATTGTTGAACAGATTGGAGATGTGGCTTATAAGTTGGAGTTACCTCCGGGTATGGGTTCCATCCATCCGGTCTTTCATGTATCTATGTTGAGAAAGTTTGTTGGTGATCCTAGCTCCATTGTGCCTTTGGAGGGGATTGAGGTTGAGGAAAATTTGACTTATGAGGAGGTGCCGGTGGCAATTTTGGATAGGCAAGTAAAATGGCTTCGCAACAAGGATGCGCTTCGGTAAAGGTACTCTGGAGAAATCAACTAGTGGAGAGTGCTACTTGGGAGGCGGAGCTGGACATGATGAAACGATACCCCCACCTCTTTCAATCTACTCAAGCCTAAGGTACTAGGAATCCTCCTTGTCGATTGTCTCGTTTTCTTGCCCTCTTGAGTCTCATGGCATGACATGCATATGTGTACACTAAAGGATTTTCCTCTCTTGGCAAATGAGTTGAGAACAATTTTGACATGAGTTGGTTTTGAACTATAATTTGATTTGTGACAAAAAAAAAGCTTTTATGTACAAACCTTGCAAATTGAGTTGAGTTGTGCATTGTGTCTTGTGTCGGATGTATCTTGTCTTGACTTTAACTTTTCCAGCCTTGTTCTTGCACATTCGAGGACGAATGTTCCCAAGGGGGAGATGATGAAAGGCCCCGGATCATGACGTCGCTTTGAGGCCCACAAGTTTGCCCGGAAATCTGCCAGGTACCATCCCACGGAAGGACCTACACTGTCCGTATGAAGCCACACGGCCCGTGTGGCCTCCCGTGGGGTGACACCTGGGAGGTGTAGCGGCAAATGGGCCACCACACGGTCCATGTGAAGCCACACAGTCCGTGTGGTAGGTAAACGGGCGGGGTCATGGTCTGTGTGACCCCAGACGGTCTGTTTACCGGACCGTGCTGTGATACTTGGTCCGAAAAATTTTTCAGGAGAAAAATTTAAGTCTAGGGCCATGGCACGGTAAACGGTCCATGTGGCCCCAGACGGACCGTCTACCAGTCCGTATGCCTCAGACGGGCCAATTTCCGCTCCGTTTCATTAATGATATTTTTGAAATATTAGTTAATTCCAATGAAAATTTGGTCTTTTCCCACCCCTCCTAAGCCCCCTATATAAGCCATACTTCACCATTTTCAGCCATTTCCTCTCATTTTCACACTTCTCTCTAAGAAAGTGTTCTCTCAAGCTCTCCAACCTTCTCACAGGGATTCCTTAAGCTAAGGCCTTCAATTTGAGTCCATTTCCTCTTCAAGTTTGCCTTCTACCAGGTATGTGGGTTTTGATTCTTGGTTCCTTTCAACCAAGGAGACCCAAAATCCCTTTAAAACTAGTTTATGAACTTTGTCTACTTTAAACATGTGAATTTTACTACTTGTTCTTGGTAGTTTGAGCCATGCATGTGTTGTTTAAGACTCTAAATCTTGGGTTATGCTATTTTTGTTGTAATAAACTATTCGGATTATGAAATTATGAACATGCATGTCCCCTTAAATGTGTTATTATGCCTGGGTGATATTTACTATCATTTCTACTAATTTTATTGAATTTCCTAGTTTTTATTTATACCATGTTTTAGATATAATCCACATTGCCCATGCCATTCCTACATTGTGCATAGCATCATACATTCATGACATTGATACATGAAAATTTTTGGAAAGGTGGGATTAAGCCCAATTTTGTTCTAAAAGGGAATTATGATATGATTTTTGGTAAGACATGGGATATGACAAGAAGGTGATCACTGGTATGTCTATGATTATGGCTCTTGGAGCATCTTGGGTGTTTTCACCATCTTGTATCTTGGCTCTTTGAGGATCTTGGGTGCTTGCACCATCTTGTACATGTAGGTGGGCTATTCCTTGCATGAACCATGTGATTTTGATCTTGTGATTTGGCATTTGAGCCTACTTGTGCGCCTAACATTTTGAAATGGATATTTGACCCTCTCTTGGAAAGCATATATATATATATATAAGTATTCTTGTGGGAGGTGTAAGACTTAGTACCGATGGATTGGGGGTGTCAGGGATATCCCCAAGGTCCTTCTCCCTTTCTTTGAATTATGTGCCAACATAGGAGCCATTACTAAAATGACCGGGTCATAAGGAATGGCTATTCGTTATTATGTAAATCCTTCCGAAATGGGCGGCCCGTAAGGAAGGTGGCCATCCACCGAAATGGGCAGCCCGTAAGGTGTGATGTAAGTTACTTTTGGTAAGTAATCGCTCCCTACCGATGGGAGGTCCCAATCGGTTCGATTCATGTAATAGCTTGCATGGATTCGGTTTATCGGTTATAGTCCCTCCCTGCTATTTAAGAGCATTAACGCATTGCACGCACCATGCATTCCATGGCATCTTGTATATTAAATTCCTTTGATTATATGATTCTTGTATATTATGTGCCCTTGCCATCTAACAGGATTATGTAGGTCCGGTAAGTCATGTGCATTTCATACCCGCATACTTAGTATATTCAAAAGTACTAACGCATACTCTATGCCTGCATGATTTTACCATGCAGGGACCGAGCAGTTTGAGCATTATCCGCAGGATGAATAGTCCCTCTTGTGCAGCTTTTGTTATGGTTAGCCCCATCTTCCGAGGGCGAACTTTATTTTTGGTGTTCTTTATGTACATTTTTCTTGCTCAGGGTGAGCCCGGAACTTGTCCTGGCCCCCGTCCTTTACTTAGAGACATACGTTGGGCGTTTTTTTTGTAAAAACCTTGTTATTTTGTTAAATTAAAGAAATGTTCTTTTCTTGGACTTGAATCTCCGTTGTTTATTTATTCGTTTTAACAGCCCTTGATTTAAACCGCGTAACTCTGAGATTTGAGGCTTGTTTGGGGGCTTTCGGGTCCCCATTCGCCGTGTCACATCTAGGTCCCGACCCCGGATCGTGATACATAAATAGAGTCGAGTTAAAGGGTGAATCCATAGAGTCTAGGTGTTTTTAGTGTGATTTTTTTCATTTTACTACTAGAGGGCCGAGTAGGCCATTTGGTTGTATTTTTGCAGAGTTTGATCAGATTTTGCTATTCCTGAGTCAGACCCGGATTAGGGGGGAGAACACAGCCTAGAATTAGAGGAGAAAAATCAGTTAACTGAGAAAAAGTACTCAAGTGCGTGCCGCAGACTAGGAGGAAAGTTGTGTGAGCTGAAAAGAAGAAGAAAATGGCACGAAATAGGAAACAAGTCCACGTTGCGGACTGGTGCAAAAATAGGACAAACTAGTCCAGTCAGCAAATAAAGCGAAATCCTGCTCAAATCATGCTATCCGCGTCGCGGACTTCAAGGATGCACGGAAAAAATTGAATTACGGGATTTTAAGTTATATTTTGTTTTAAGCTTTAGGTTGGAAGGTAGAGGAGGCAGGGAGAAAAGGCAGAGGAGATGACTAGAACTCTTTATAGGGCGAGTTTGGTTAGTTTTCATCTTTGTTTTCTTGTTTGTTAATGATTGTTAGCCTATTCTTAATGTATGAACCTGCTATGAGTGACTAATTCTCCCATATTCTGGGGTTGTAGCCATAGACAATGTTTTAGTTCTTGATTTTCAATATATTTGAATGGGTTTTGTCAACTACTCCTATATTACTTAAATCTATACTCCATAGTCTAGCCAACTAGGGGGTAAACTTGTTGTTTACTCTGAATTCGAGAAATGTTGGAATAGATAGAACACAGTAAATATAGGGAGCTTGTTCAGCTAGGATACTAGATTGATTCGTGTAAGGAAGACCCGTGACAACTACCCTTACAGCTCGATTGGTTTATAATACAAGAAGATAACATTAAAGCACTTTTATTGGTCTGTCTATCTTCGCTCAACGATGTAGTTAGGCAGTCAATAACGGTAGGCCGGCAGAGGCGTACAACCCTATTTAGGTAATTTAACCCTGTGAACCAGTAGGCAGGAGCCCAAACTTAAGTGCGAACAATGATACTAAAATGGCGTCAATAAGGTTACAATCCCCGAATTGCTCTTAATTTGATAGTTAACAACAAACCAACGCAATGTAGTAAGTTAAATTAGTGATTTCATTTCTTTTCACAAACTTTTTCACTGTTTCTCCTCAAAACACTCTAAACATAATAACTTGGATTGTTTACCGATTTTATTTAAACCCTTTGGGTTCGATATCTCCGCCTCTTAATCAGGACCACTATATTACTTGTTTAGACCACGTATACTTGCATGCGCTGGGTAGCAACAAATTTTTGGTGCCGTTGCCGGGGATTTAAAGTTTAAGATGGTTAATCCCTAAGTTGTTTTATTTTGTGGTGTTCCTACATTTGATCTTAGTCGTGCTATGTTTCCAGGTAGTTGGGCACTAAATTGGAAGACCAGGACTCTTGCTTTCGTCAACCTAAGAGGAAAGCCGACACCTTGTTCCGAATTCCGCCAATTGAACTCATTGAACATGAGGATATATAGATTCTTCTACAGGTGGACAGGCATTGGAGAAGACATACAATGAGTTGTATGCTCTTCTCAATCAGATCTCACAAGGAAATCATGAGTGGAATGGAGGATCAAGCTGACCGGTAGTCCAAAAGTAGGTCCGTATGTTGGAGATTGATGCTATAACTGCCCTGCAGGCTCAAATGCCATCCATACAAAATATGATGACTATGCACTTCAACAACCTAGTGTTAGGTCAGCAACAGCAAGGGCCGGTGACTATGGGTCAGCAACCAGCCCTAGTGAATATGGTACAACAACATCAACATGGCTGGTGTGATGTTTGTGGGGGAGGAGACCATACTGCTGAGTTATGTGGAGCTAATCTAGAAGCGGTTAACTTTGTGGGAAATGCCAAAAGAGGTGGATATCAAGGATTTGGGAACTCATATAACCCAAATTGCAGGAACCAACCCAACTTCTCTTGGGGTGGAGATCAGCAGAACCAGGGGCCACCTCAGCAGAGACCACAAGGGGGAAATGCTTACTATAATCAGCAGATGCAGCAGCCTGCAAAACAGGCTAACCCAAACAATATGACTGACAATGAGGTACTGAGACAAATTCTGGCAAACCAGATTAGGCAAGAGGAAGAGATTTAAAGGAACAAGCAAGGTCTTGAAAACTTGGAGAAACAGTTAGGGCAGTTGGCAGATACTGTGAACTCTAGACCTCAAGGGGGCTTGCCAAGTAACACTGACCCCAACCCAAAGCAGGTTAATACAGTCTGCACTAGGAGTGGAAGACCATTGACTGGGTTAGTCCCAAAGAAAAAAGATGAGGCTGAATCAGGCACTGCACATAGTAATGAGGCTAGAATTCCTAGCCTAACCCTTGAAGAGACAACTCTAGTGCCTAAACCTCTACCTCTGTTCCCATGGAAGTTATAAAAAGGATAATTGTTTCCAAAAGTTCATCGGGCTCCTGAAACAGGTACATATTAACTTACCTCTTATTAATGTTTTACAGGGTATCCTGAAGTATGCCAAATATGTGAAGGACATTATAGCCAATAAGAGCAAGTTGGCGGAATATGAAACCATAACACTCACTGTCACGACCCGGGGTCAGGGCCTAGATGTGACACGATGAATGGGGACCCGAAAGCCCCCAAGCAAGCCTCAAAATTTCAGAATTTAAAGACAAGTATAAAAAAAGGGAAATTCTAAATCCAAAGGAAAAGCATATTTTATAGATAGATCAAAATGACAACGTCTTTACAAACACCCAACACATGCCTCTAAGGAGGGGACGGGGGGCAGGACAAGTTTCGGGCTCACCCTCAGCAAAATAAATGTACATAAGGAACACAAAGAGTAAAACTTGCCCTCGGAAGATGGGGCTTACCATAAAATAGCTTCAAGGGGGACTATTCAACCTGCGGATGATACTCAAACTGCTCGGTCCCTGCATGGTAAAATCATGCACGCATAGAGTATGCGTTAGTACGTTTAAATGTACTAAGTATGCGGGTATGCAATGCACGTGACTTCCGAACCTGCATAACCATGTTAGATGGCAAGGGCACATAATATTCAAGTACATATAAGCAATAGGATTTTATATACAAGATGTCATGGGATGCATGATGCGTGCAATGCGATAATGCTCCTATATAATGGGGATGGACTATAACCGACAAACCAAATCCATGCGAGCTATTACATGAATTAGACCGATTGGGACCTCCCACCGGTAGGGAGAAGATTACTTGCCAAGGGTAATCTACATTACACCTTACAGGACCCCCCATTTCGGTGGATGGTCACCTTCCTTACCGGTCCCCCATTTTGGAAGGATTTGCAAGAATCATATCAAGACATGATGTATCATAAACAAGTAGACGAATAATATCTGTCCCTGTGTTGGCACATAGTTCAAGGAAAAGGGGAGGACCCCTAATCCATCGGTGCTAAGTCTTACACATCCCACAAGAATACTCATATATGTATACATATGCTTTCAAGAGAGTCAAGTGCAAGTTTCAAAACGTTCAAGGCACATTTAAGCTCAACGCCAAATTTCAAGATCATACGCAAGATGCCAATGCAAGGAAGAGCTCATCTACAAGTACAAGATAGTGCAAGCACCTAAGATGCTCCAAGAGCCATAATTATAGACATACCGGTGATCACCTTCTTGTCATATCCCATGTCTTACCAAAAATCATATCATAATTTCTTTTTAAGACAAAATTGGGCTTGACCCCACATTTTCAAAATTTCCATGTATCAATGTCATGAATGTGATGCAATGCATGATATAGGGATGACATGGGTAATGTAGAGAATAGCTAAAACATAGCAATAAAATGTAAAGATTGAGAAATCCATAAATAAATTAATAGAAAATGGTAGTAAATATCACTCATGCTTAATAACATATTTAAAGGGACATGCATATTCATGGTTTCATGATCCAAGTAGTTCATCATGGTAAAACTTAACATAACTAAAAATCCGGAATATAATATAGCACATGCATTGTTCAAGTAACCAAGATCAAGTAGTCAAAATTCACATTTTAAGTAGACAAGTTCATAAAATAGTTTCAAAAGGAACTTGGGTCTTCTTGGCTGAAAGGAACCAAGAATCAAAACCCACATACCTGGTAGAAGACAACACTTGAAGGTGAAATGGACTCAAATGTGAACCTTAGCTTGAAGAATCCTAGTGAGAGGTTGGAGAGCTTGAGAGAACAATTTCTAGAGAGAGGAGTGAAATGAGAGGAAAATGGGTTGAAATGGTGAACTCCCATTTATATAGGGAGCTTAGGAAAGGTGGGGAAATGACTAAATTTTCATTGGAACAAGCCAATATTTCAAAAATGCCACTAATAAAAAGGACCAAGAATTGATCCGTCTGAGGCATACGGTCCAGTATATGGTCCGTGTAGTGTCACATGGACCGTTTACTGTACCGTGGTCCCAGACTTAAATTTTTTCGAGGCAAGATTTTCCGGACTAAGTATCACAATACGGACCGGTAAACGGACCACCTGGGGTCACACGGACCGTGACCCCGTCCTTATGTAGGTAACTCCCCACACCTGGTTTAGACAGAGGGCCACACAAACCGACAAGCATCACACGGGCCGTGACTTAGTCCGTGTGTATGTGGCCCTTAGCAGTTCACCATACGGGAGGCCACACAGACTGTGTAGCCTTACGCGGACCGTGGGGAGGCCCGTCTACCCTCACTCTTTCCAAGCGTCACTCCACGGGGGCTCACACGGACCGTGTGACATCACACGGGCCGTGTAGGCCCTTTGTTAGGTGATTCCTGGCGAAATATTTGGGCAGGTTTTGTAGGCCTTAAAATGACGTCAAGGATCCGGGGCCTTTCATCATCTCCCCCTTGGGAACATTCGTCCCCCAATGTGCAAGGACAAGGCTTTGAAAAGTTAAAGTTAAGGCAAGATACATCCGACACAAGATACAAAGCACGATGCAACTCAATTAACAAGGTTTGTACCAAAGCTTTTGATGCCACAAGTCAAATTACAGTTCAAGACCCGAATTCATATCAAAATTGCATACAACTCATTTGTAAAGAAAGGAAAGTTCTTTAGTGTGCACATATGCATGTCATGTCATGAAACTCAAGAGGGCAAGAAAATGACACAATTGATAAGGAAAGTTCCTAGTACCTTAGGCTTGAGTAGATTGGAAAAGATGTGGGTATCGTTTTATCATGTCCAGCTCCGTCTCCCAAGTGGCACTCTCCACTAGTTGATTTCTCCAAAGTACCTTTACCGAAGCCACATATTTGTTGCGAAGTCGCTTTACTTGCCTATCCAAGATTTCCACCGGCACCTCCTCATAAGTCAAGTTTCCCTCAACCTCCATTCCCTCCAAGGGCACAATAGAGCTAGGATCACCAACAAACTTTCTCAACATAGATACATGAAAGACCGGATGGATGGAACCCAAATCCGAGGCAACTCCAACTTTTAAGCCACATCTCCAATCCGCTCAACAATTTCATAAGGGCTAACATACCGGGGGCTCAACTTGCCCTTCTTGCTGAAATGCATAACACCCTTCATAGGAGAGACTTTCACACAAATCCAATCCCCGACATGAAATTCGAGGTCCCTTGTTCTACTATCCGCGTAGGACTTTTGGCGCTTTGGGCCGCTTTCAACCTCTCCCTAATCACTTTTACCTTCTCCATAGCATCCAACACCAAATCCGGGACAACCAAGGCCATTTCGCCCACTTCAAACCATCCCACCGGGGATCTACACCTTCTTCCATACAAGGCTTCAAACGGCGCCATGCCAATACTAGCATGGAAGCTATTATTATAAGGAAACTCGATGAGCGGAAGATGATCATCCCAATTCCCCTTAAACTCCAACACACATGCTCTCAACATATCTTCCAAGGTTTGAATAGTCTGCTCCGCTTGGCCATCGGTTTGAGGATGGAAAGCGGAACTCAACTTAATTTTGGTCCCAAGGCCCTTCATAAAAGATTTCCAAAAGTGGGAAGTGAATTGAGTACCACGATCCGATATGAAAGATCTAGGTACGCCATGCAACCTCACCAACTCTTGAATATACAACCTTGCATAATCCTCGGTACTGAAAGTGGTCTTGACCGGTAGAAAGTGAGCTGATTTTATCATCCGATCCACAACAACCCAAATGGAGTCGAATTGCCTTCGGGTCCGAGGCAATCCAACCACAAAGTCCATATTCACATCCTCCCACTTCCATGTGGGCATTTCATTGTCTTGGGCCAAACCACCGGGCCTTTGATGTTCTACCTTCACCTGCTGACAACTCGGGCATTCAGACACGAACTTGGCAATATCCCTCTTCATACCATGCCACTAATAAACCTCTCTCAGATCCCGGTACATCTTGGTAGACCTCGGGTGAATAGAGTAGTGAGAGTTGTGGGCCTCGCTCATAATCACCTTCCTAAGGTCATCCACGTCGGGAACACATAGCCGGTTTTGGTACCGAAGTACACCATCTCCCCCTTGGGAGAAAGCCTCAATCTCTTTTGCAGCAACTAACTTCTTCAACTCACATAACGACGGATCTAGATCTTGTTTAGTTTTCACTTCATTCATCACAGAAGATTCTGACCCATTCTGAACCTGAATGCCACCCGCGCTAGAATCAGTCAACCTGACACCCAACCTAGCCGACCGGTGAATATCCCTTGCCAACTCCTTTTTCTCATTTTCAACATGCGCCACACTCCCCATAAACAATCTACTAAGAGCGTCGGCTATGACATTGGCCTTGCCCGGATGATACAACACACTCATATCGTAATCTTTTAGAAAATCCAACCACTTCCTTTGCCGGAGATTAAGATCCCTCCGGGTGAAAACATATTGCAAACTTTTATGATCGGTGAATACATCAACATGGACCCGTACAAATAATGCCTCCAAACTTTCAAAGCAAACACCACCGCTGCCAATTCAAGGTCGTGAGTGGGATAGTTTTGTTCGTGCATCTTCAACTGTCTTGATGCATACGCTATCACCTTACCATTCTTCATAAGCACACAACCCAATCGTGAGGCATCACAATATACTATGAACCCTTCTGAACCATTTGGCAAGGTCAAGACGGGGGCTTATGTAAGCCGATCTTTCTAGGTTTGAAAACTCCTCTCGCATTCATCCGACCATATAATCAACTTGGTCAATGGCAAGGCAATAGACGAGAAACCCTCTACGAACCTTCTGTAGTACCCGGCCAACCCGAGAAAATTGCGGATATCCAAAGGAGTCAACGGTCTAGGCCAATTCTTCACAGCCTCTATTTTTCTCGGATCCACCTTGATACCATCCTCGGACACCACGTGCCCGAGAAAAGCCACTTCGCTCAACCAGAACTCACACTTGCTAAATTTGGCATATAATTTCTTTTCCCTCAGAGTTTGGAGGGCCATCCTCAAATGATTCCTGTGCTCCTGTTCACTTCGAGAGTAAATGAGGATATCATCAGTAAATACCACCAAAAAGTTATCCAGGAAAGGCTTAAACACTCTATTCATCAAGTCCATAAATGTGGCCGGAGCATTAGTTAGACCAAACGACATCACCACAAATTCGAAATGTCCATACGTTGTCCGAAAAGCTATTTTGGGGATATATCACTCTCTAACCTTCAATTGATGGTATCCGGATCGGAGATCAATTTTTGAGAAGTGAGTGGCACCTTGTAGCTGGTCAAACAAATCATCAATCCTCGGCAACGGGTACTTGTTCTTAATGGTCACCTTATTTAGCTGCCTGTAATCATTACACATACAGAGAGACCCATCCTTCTTTCTTACAAAAAACACATGAGCACCCCACAGTGATGTACTAGGTCGAATGAAACCTTTCTCTAATAGATCCTTCAACTACTCCTCTAGCTCTTTTAATTCTGCAGGGGCCATCCGGTACGGAGGGATAGAAATAGGCTGAGTATCTGGAAGAAGATCTATGCCAAAGTCTATCTCTCTATCCACTGCAATGCCCGGTAAGTCCTCGGGGAACACATCCAAAAATTCATTCACCACAGGGACTGACTCGAGAGTAGGCACCTCAGAATCCGTATCCCTGACCCTCACCATATGGTAGATGCATCCCTTAGAAATCATTTTCTGCACCTTGAGGTAGGAAATAAACCTACCTTTAACAGAGGAATCACTACCCTTCCATTCAAGAACTGGCTTACCGGGAGGTTGGAACTGGACCTTCCGGGTTCTACAATCTATGGAAGCATAAGACGCATGCAGCCAATTTATTCCAAGAATCACATCAAAATCAAACATTTCAAGTTCCACTAGATCACATGGAAATATTTTATGCAACACAACAACAGGGCACCCGTGATAGACTCTATGAGCAACAATAGATTCACCCATGGGGGTGTAGATCGAGAAAGGCTCTCTTACAATCTGGGGTTTCAAACCAAACTTAACAGCCAATCAGCGGAGTCACAAAAGACAAGTTTGCACCTGGGTCAAGCAAAACATAAGCATCAAAATCAAAAACTTTTAACATACCCGTCATAACATCTGGAGCCTCCTCGATATCCTGGCGAGCATGAAGTGCATAGAACCTATTTTTTCTCGAGGCAACACCTGGAGGACCTCTCTGCTAACCCTACCCGCCTTAAGCTATGTGACCTCAGCCTCCGCGCGCATTCCTCGGGCAATCAACAACCTTATGGTCTTTACTTCCACACCTAAAGCAAAGCCCTAAATCCCTTCGGCAGGCACCTGTGTGGGACTTCCCATACTTTTCACACAAGATATATCTGGGTCCGCCACCCGTTGGTACCCCAGGAGGGGGTGCCCGAGCATTAGCCACCCAATCTCCCAAACTTTGGCCCTGCTGGAAGCGACCAAACCCAACATTCCTCGCACCGGAGAACCTACCATCATAACGGGCTCTCTTGGGATCGTGGGCCCTCTTCTCCTTGAGTTTCTCCCCCTCAATCTGCTCAGCGTACACCATGAGTCTGGCAATATCCATGTCCCTAATCAGCATAGAAGTTCGACATTCTTTCACTAGCGAGACAGAAATACCTGAAACAAATTTGTGCATCCTCGCTTGGGGGTCGGCCATCGGGGACGGAGCATATTTGGAAAGATTGGTAAACTTGAGGGCATAATCCCTCACACTCATACTTCCGTGCTTGAGATTAATAAACTCGGTCATCTTGGCCTCCCTCAGCTCAAGTGCGAAAAAGCGGTCAAGGAAGGCAGATTTAAACTCTCCCCACTTAACATCACCATCACAAACTCGTTGCATAGCCCACTGCGTATACCATACCTGAGCTACATCCTTCAACTGGTAAGCAGCCAACCCAGCTTTTTCCTCAGAAGAGACACCCATAATGTTCAATATTTTTGAGAGTTCATCAATGAACTCCTGAGCATCTTCATCAACCCTTACAATGGAAGCTGGTGTGGGATCCGTTGGCAAATTGGCTTGCCTTGCCTGAGCAGTCACCACCTGTGCAAGCATGGCAAAAGCATTATGGAATTCACCATTTGAAATAGGCTCCTCCATAGGCTCGTGAGGGGCCTGATCTTCGGCAGCTGGAGCCAGCCTAGGTAGTGGAGGTCTTCCTCGAGGCATTTACTGAAAAGGGATTAACGATACCAATAAGTAGAGAGATTCATAAACTAACCATAGCACGATACAGGACACAAAGAAGGGAGAACTTTCCTAAGACGTCTTCGTAGCCTCTCACTCATAGGTATGGTGCACTTCACACCCATGAATAGGACTCTGCTCAACGCGGCACGTTGAGCTCTGAGGACCATTGAAAACCTAAGGCTCTGATACCACCTTTTGTCATGACCCGGGGTCAGGGCCTAGATGTGACAAGGCGAATGGGGACCCGAAAGTCCCCAAACAAGCCTCAAGATTTCAGAATTTAAAGACAAGTATAAAAAAAGGGAAATTCTAAATCCAAAGGAAAAGCATATTTTATAGATAGATCAAAATGACAACGTCTTTACAAATACCCAACACATGCCTCTAAGGAGGGGACGGGGGCCAAGACAAGTTCCGGGCTCACGCTCAGCAAAATAAATGTACATAAGGAACACAAGGAGTAAAGCTTGCCCTCGAAAGATAGGGCTCACCATAAAATAGCTTCAAGGGGGATCAACCTGCAGATGATACTCAAACTGCTCGGTCCCTGCATGGTAAAATCATGCACGCATAGAGTATGCATTAGTACGTTTGAATGTACTAAGTATGCGGGTATGCAATGCACGTGACTTACCGAACCTACATAACCATGTTAGATGGCAAGGGCACATAATATTCAAGAACATATAAGCAATAGGATTTAATTATAGACATACCGGTGATCACCTTCTTGTCATATCCCATGTCTTACAAAAAATCATATCATAATTCCTTTTTAGGACAAAATTGGGCTTAACTCCACATTTTCAAAATTTTCATGTATCAATGTCATGAATGTGATGCAATGCATGACATGGGGATGGCATGGGTAATTTAGAGAATAGCTAAAACATAGCAATAAAATGTAAAGATTAAGAAATTCATAAATAAATTAATAGAAAATGGTAGTAAATATCACCCATGCATAATAACATACTTAAAAGGACATGCATGTTCATGGTTTCATGATCCAAGTAGTTCATTATGGTAAAACTTAACATAACTAAAAATTCAGAATATATTATAGCACATACATTGTTCAAGTAACCAAGATCAAGTAGTCAAAATTCACATTTTAAGTAGACAAGTTCATAAAATAGTTTCAAAAGGAACTTGGGTCTTCTTGGTTGAAAGGAACCAAGAATCAAAACTCACATACCTGGTAGAAGACAACACTTGAAGGGGAAATGGACTCAAATGTGAACCTTAGCTTGAAGAATCCTAGTGAGAGGTTGGAGAGCTTGAGAGAACAATTTCTAGAGAGAGGAGTGAAATGAGAGGAAAATGGGCTGAAATGGTGAAGTCTTATTTATATAGGGAGCTTAGGAAGGGTGGGAAACGACAAAATATTCGTTCGAACAAGGCAATATTTCGAAAATGCCACTAATGAAACGGACCAGGAATTGATCCGTCTGAGGCATACGGTCCAGTATACGGTCTGTGTAGTGTCACATGGACCGTTTACTGTACCGTGGTCCCAGACTTAAAGTTTTTCGAGGCAAGATTTTCTGGATTAAGTATCACAATATGGACCGGTTAACGTACCACCTGGGGTCACACGGACCGTGACCCCGTCAGTTGTAGGTAACTCCCCACACCTGGTTTAGACGGAGAGCCATACGGACCGTCAGGCGTCACACGGGTCGTGACTTTGTCCGTGTGGATGTGGCCCATAGCAGTTCACTATACGGGAGGCCACACGGACCGTGTAGCCTTACACAAACCGTGGGGAGGCCCGTCTACCCTCACTCTTCCCAGGCGTCACTCCACGGGGGCTCACACGAATCGTGTAACATCACACGGGCCGTGTAGGCTCTCCGTGAGGTGATGCCTGGCAAAATTTCTAGGCAGGTTTTGTGGGCCTCAAAATGACGTCAAGGATCTGGGGCGTTTCACTCACGGAGACATATAGCTCCAGGATTCTCAATAGGTCCCAACTGCCAACTAAGTTGAAGGATCCGGGGAGTTTCACTGTGCAAGTAACTATTGGGAGTCATTTGAATGCAAGGGTCTTATGTTTTTTAAATTGGGGTTTGGAAACCCAAAGCCCACCACCATCGTGTTACAATTGGCTGATCGTTCTGTGGCAAGAGCAGATGGTGTGATTGAGGATGTCTTAGTCCAAGTGGGATCTCTCATCTTCCCCCTGAACTTTGTCATCTTGGATTTTGAACCGGACCCGGAGGTCCCATTCATTCTTGGCCGCCCATTCCTAGCTACAGGAGGGGCATTGATTAATGTTGCAGCAAAGAGGCTCACCATGAGAGCCTGTGATAAGGTTGAGGTTTTTGATGTCTACAAAGCTATGAAGCTGCCTATGTCATATGAGGACTTGGCAGCCATCACAATGTTAGATACAATAGCTGCAATGAGCCAGTTGGAGATCGCAGGCCCACTGACTAGAGTGTTACTGAATCAAGGGTTAGTGGATGACGCAGAAGCGAGGGAATAGTCACAATGTCAACATGCTAAAGAAAGGAGTTGAGCCATTAAACAGAGTGTTGGGAGCTCCACCCAAACCTTAGTTGAAGAAGGGCCTCAACTTGAGTTGAAGTCGTTGCTGTCGCATCTCAGGTATGTGTTTCTTGGTGAAAATAAGACATTACCTTTAATCTTGTCCGTTATATTGACTGCAGCCTAGATGGAAACTGCCATAGCAGTGTTGAAGAGAAGGAAGAGAGCAATAGGGTGGCAAATGTCAGACATCCATGGCATTAGCCTAGCCCTATGTATGCATAGGATTTTCATGGAGGAGGGTCACATGTCTGTGGCCCAACCACAAAGGAGATTGAATCCAATCACGAAGAAGGTAGTAAAGAAAGAAGTGATTAAGTGGTTGGATGCAGGGATTATCTTCCCCATCTCAAACAACAAGTGGATGACTCTGGTGCAATGTGTACCCAAGAAAGGGGGAATAAAGGTCTTCACCACTGATAAGAATAAACTGATCCCAACCATAATGGTGATAGGGTGGCATATATGCATGGACTACAGAAAATTGAATGATGCCACCCAAAAGGACCACTACCCGGTGCTCTTCATTGATTAGATGTTAGATAGGCTTGCTGAACAAGAGTATTACAGCTTCTTGGATGGATACTCGGGGTACAACCAAATCACTATTGCACCCAAGGACTAAGAGGACCATATGGAACATATGTTTTCAAACACATGCCCTTTGGACTGTGCAATGCACCAGCCACTTTCCAAAGGTTCATGATGTCCATATTTCATGACATGGTGGAGGATGTTGTAGAGGTATTCATGGATGACTTCTCACTCTTTGGGAAGTCTTTTGAAACATGTCTGCACAATCTGGATAGAGTGCTAGCGCGATGTGAAGAGACTAACCTTGTCCTTAACTGGGAGAAATGTCACTTTCTGGCTAAGGAAGGGATAGTCTTGGGGCATAAGGTGTCCAAACATGGCTTAGAGGTGGAAAGGGTGAAAATTGAGGTGATAGAGAAGCTGCCACGACCAATATCAGTAAAAGGGGTCCGGAGTTCTCTTGGACATGCGAGGTTCCACCGCAGATTCATTAAGGACTTTTAAAATATTACAAAGTCGCTTTGTGCCCTCCTGGAGAAAAAGGTACCCTTTAACTTTGATGCTTCTTGTCTACAAGCCTTTGAGTTCTTGAAGAAGAAGTTGTTTGAGGCTCCAATATGGACAACACCTAATTGGGAGCTCCCATTCGAGCTCATATGTGATGCTAGTGACAATGTTATGGGTGCAGTGTTAGGGCACGCTGAGTGAAGGTGTTTCACTCCATTTACTATGCCAGCAAGACTCTGGATGCAGCACAAAGTAACTATACAGTGACTGAAAAAGAGATGCTGGAATTAGTGTATTCATTCGATAAGTTTAGATCATATTTGGTGGGCACCAAGGCCATAGTGTTCACCAACCATGCTGTTGTGAAGTACTTATTCAATAAGAAGGATGCGAAGCCCCGAATGATCATATGGATCCTTTTTCCCCAAGAGTTCAACATTGAGATTAAGAATCGCAAGGGGTGTGAAAACCAGATTGCTGATCACCTGTCTCGTCTGGAGAATGATGCTCACATAGATGAACGAATGCAAATAAAGGAAGAATCAGATGAGTAGCTGTTGGCATTAGAAGTAGAGGAGCTACCTTGGTACGGTGATATAGTAAACTACCTGGTGAGTGGGGTGTTTCCTCCGAAGGCTAATTATTAACAAAGAAAGTGATTGGCTCATGATGCAAAAGCTTACATCTGGGATGAGCCATATCTCTTCAAGCAGGGGGCTGACCGAATGGTAAGGAGATGTGTGCCTGAGGCAGAAATGTGAAAGATTTTAGAGAGGTGTCATGCTTCTCCTTATGGAGGCCATCATGAAGGTGAGCGGATAGCTCATAAGATGATGCAGTCAGGCTTCTTCTGGCCCACTCTCTTTCGAGATGCTATACATTTTGTGAGAGCTTGTGATGTGTGCCAAAAGACTAGCACCATCTCCAAGAGGCATGCGATGCCCCAGAATAACATCTTGGAGGTGGAGATCTTTGATGTATGGGGGATGGAATTCATAGGTCCATTCCCACCCTCTTTTCGAAATCATTACATCTTGGTTGTAGTTAACTATGTCTCTAAATGGGTGGAAGCGGTAGCTTTACCCACCAATGACTCCAAGGTAGTGAGATGAAGAAGCAGATCTTTACAAGGTTCGGGAGTCTAAGAGCCATCATCAGTGATGGGGGTACATATTTCATTAATCAAACTGTGAAGAATCAGCTAGCAAAATATGGAGTGCGGCATAAGGTTGTCATAACATATCACCTACAGACGAGCGGTATAGTAGAGGTGTCCAATAGAGAGGTCAAATAGATCCTCCAAAAGACCATCAATACCACAAGGAAGGATTGGTCTATCAAGGTTGATGAGTCCTTGTAGGCGTATAAGACGACATACAAGACACCTATTGGCACATCCCCATACCGGTTGGTCTATGGGAAAGCATGTCACTTCCCCGTGGAGCTCGAGCACCAAGCGTATTGGGCTATAAAAAGGCTCAATATCGATCCCGAGCTCTTGGGGAGAAAGAGATTGGAACAGATGGTGGAGTTAGATGAATTCTGACTCCAAGCATATGAGAATGTGAAGCTATATAAGGAAAACACCAAACAAATGGCATGACCAGCACATCATCCAGTGAAACTTTGAGCCAGGGCAACAAGTACTCCTTTTTAACTCTCGTTTGAAACTGTTCCTAGGTAAGCTTCGGTCGAAGTGGAGTGGACCACATATTGTAGTGTCCGTGATGCCACATGGAGCACTGGAGCTGAAGGATGGGGCCACGAACCAAACCTTTTTGGTGAATGGTCAGCGTGTCAAGCATTACTATGGTGAAGACACAAGCAAAGATGAAGAGGGCATTGAGTTGGCCAGTGAAGAATGATGAATGATGAGTTGTGCCGCGACGGTAAATCAGGCGCTGCACGAGAGGCAACCCGTGATGAGGTAACAATAGTTATTCCTTATTTATGCTAAAAAACCCTGTAGAACATTAACAGTTTGCACCAAGTGCATGTCCGCGGCAATCGCGGACATTGCACATTTTGGTGCAACAATTTGCATCTTCAATTTCTGATGATCCATTGGATATCTTTTGTAACTTTTTGGATGGATTAACTTGTTATAGTGTTTTGCAGCATATTCAAGTGTTCGAAAAATATTTCGGGGACCATAGCTCAACATATTATTTTTTGAGCCCCAAAACAGTGGTTGTTCGTGTCGCGCCTATGTCGCGGACCAGCCTCCACTTATAGACCTAGGTAAGCCATGCAAATTTTTTTTCTATGGAACTGTCCACGCCCACTCGGCTTCGCGCTTATGGCATGGATATGTACAGCTTTTTTCTCGGGTTCCACGTGACCTAGCCTATAGTTAAATGCCCCCACGTTCTTTTTCAATTCTTTTTCTTATTACCCGACACCCCACCTTTCTTCCTCATTTTTTTCTCTCTTTTACTCTTCCAAACACCCAAAATTTTAAACTAATCCGCGTCGCACACATTTCCTTCAAGATCTTCATCTCCCCATCTAGTATTCTTTAAGCAGGTTAGTGTTCTTCTCTCACCTTTTGCTTGTTCTTACTCGAGTTGGTAACTTTTTCTTTAACTTTAGATGTGCTTGCATGGGTTAAGTGGTCTCGTTGCATATTATTGATAACATATGTTTGGGTGTTAAGATTTTAGGCCTGACTTCTTAGAGGAAGTAATTTTTGTGCTTGTTTTTGGTGGGTGACAACCCTAGGCCAAAAATCGGGGAAAATTGGGGATTTTGGTAATCTTGTGTTTAAATTATTGTCATTATGACGAATTGTTATGGGTTTTGCGAAATTCTAAGTGTGAGGTTGTCTGTTGAAGCATGATGCCTTGTTTTGTGCCTCTCCGGGTTGACTTATGCTCTACTTTCCTTGATTGGGTTGAATGCTAGTACTTGTGTGCTAGAACAAGGTAGTAATTGTTTGTGTTGACAAAATTGTTGGAATTGAAGCGTGGGGAATGTTGTGTACAATACATCGTGGCATATGCTCTCGGTTGGTTATTTAATATTTCATATTGAGTTGGGAAGTCTAAGTACATTCTCCCCCCTCAGGGCATTAATTTAAGTGTGGGGACGGGCCTACTTGGGGAATGTAGCAGGGGCCCTATTTACTGCACCTGGGTTGATGAGATCTAATTATTTTTGCAGGTTCTTATAGCTTCCCATCCATGCAGAACTAGCCAGGCTAGAGAGGCAAGTGCCTCGAGCAGCAGGAGAAGAAATAGGGACATCCCTAAGGTGCCTAGAGCCCCGGAGCACAGGGGACAAAGACTACGCTATAGGCTTAAGGTTGTTGACAGAGATGAGCAGCGCTGGTACCGGGCACACAATGAAACTAAGTACTTCCCGGACGTCCCTATTGATGTTGATTCCTTGGGTAGGGGCTACCCACAGATACACCAGCGCTGCATAGAGTACCACCTGGCATTTTTATTTGATGAGCCGATGCACTGCAACCTCAGTATGGTTTTGGAGTTCTACGCTGATATGAGGAGAGAGTCGCATACCCAGGTGGCGATAGTTAGGGGGGTAGACGTGAACATTACTCCACTAGCGATTAATAGAATCCTGGGCACCATGGATATCCTGCGGGTGCCTTTATTGAGCTCCAGTTTCATCCACCATACAGGGCCATCCATCACACTCTCATCGGGATGAATTCCGCAGCTAAGTGGATTTGCCATGCTTATAGGGGCTACCATCAGTCCTTCCTGTTTGTCCATATGAATAGTGAGGCTCATGTCTGGTTGAAGATTGTGACCCATTCATTCTTCCTGGGGCAACACTTCATGGATGTCACGAGGGATAGGATGTGTTTGGTTTATGCACTTATGACTGGGATGGAGCTCAACCTTGGCGTTATCTTGAAGTCAGCAGTGTGGAAGGCGCGGGTTCACAAGGGGCATAGTTATGCATTGCGGCCTTATCACTGAGCTTTGTCATCGTTCAGGTATCCCCGTGGAAGATCTTGACTACTACCACTCATTGAGGCCCCTCCCTATAATGTCACTAACATTAAGGGGCCTCAGGAGTCTATTGGTTCGATGCTCACTACATCAGAGAGGAGCCATAGGGATGAGTTGATCATGGCATGCATGTACGGGCTCGAGATGCTGCGACATAGGACAGGCGGTTGCCCATCCACACACCATGAGCTTAAGGAGGTTGAGGCACGTTAACCTCTTAATGCCCATGCTAATGCAGTATTGAGCATCGGGCCTCAATTTGTCGATCCCGTTGAGGATGACATCCCCACTGACCTTGATGAGGCACGAAATGCTTCCAACACAGACAAGGATAAGATTGACGAGGAGGTGTTTGTGGCTGTTGGGGGTGAGCCCATCTTGCCAGGCTCAGAGGAGTGACCACTAGGCTCCTATACCACATGTTATGTATTGTCAGCAATAAGGGCAGTGCTACGTTTAAGTGTGGGGTGGGCATCTTTTGATTATGATTTATTTTGTTAATTTGGCATGTACTAAGACTAGATGTTTCTGGTTTTCTGTTAGACATCATTTTCATTGTTATTTTTCATTGGTATGTAATTATTAAGTAGGCGATGCTTGAATTTTAGTGGACATGTGAATGTTTTAGTTTATGCATCATTTTAGTTATATAGTTACTTGTGGTTGTTGAGTATTGTGGTTGAGAATGTAATAGTAGTCATAGTTGAGTGACGGGGCCCTATGATGGATGTATGACGACTATCCAAAGGGTATTCGGTGAATTGAGTCTCATTTAGAGTGTCGGTAGTTGTATGATCAAGCATTGTATGTCGAGCATGTGAACCAAGATAACTTAATCACTTGGAATCCTAGTAAATTAATACTTGAGTCTGACTCTTGGGGCAGGGATGTGCATAATCATGGATTCATGAGAATGAGGTGATAGTAAGTCTAGTGTTAACCTTATGATGATAGTGTGTTAGGAGCGAATGAGCTTATCTGTGAGTCTATGTTGCAATAGTTGCTAGAACTTGCCCGGTATGTGGATTAGACTTGGTAGGAATCGAACCTGGAGGAAAGGATCTAGGCATTTTTTTGGTAGCCCTAATATTTTTGCAGCCTTTTTATCCACCTAATATAAACATCCTTAGTTAGCCCCCTCGAGCTTTAGCTTTTTTTCTTTGGTTAACCACATTTCAAGCCAAACTCATTCTTATGAGTTTAAACCGTGTTTGATCCTAATGCCTAAGCTCTTTAGCACGATAAGTCAGAGGGAAGGGAGCTTGATTGGACACCCAAATGATAAGTGGTAGTGTAGTAAATAAAAGAAAAAGCAGAAAATTGTTGGTCCGAACCAGTGATGGTTCGCAGTATACATTGCTAACCCATCGCATAGGGCTACTGTTTTGAAAAAAAGAGGGAAATTTGCAATACAAATATTTGATAGTGTTTTGAAGTTTTTATACCTTATAGATACATAAAGGGTGTTGAGTCAAGGAGGATTAAAGGTGATAAAGTGAAAGAATCGTATGTAAGCTATGAGCGCTTGGGAATTGAGCCATGTCAACTATAGCCATAAATGTAGCCCACCAGCTTGTAGCCCACATTACAACCAAATAAAAGACATATGTGATCCTTCGAGTTAGATTCTTACTAGGTCAAAGTAATACATTAAGGGCAAGCTTATGCAAACTAGAAGCAACATAAGACATCTATTAGGAGAGAGAGAGAGAGAGTTGATTGAGTAACCATTATTAATCCTTGTTCAATGTTCTAAGTGGTGTGTGTGGGTAATTCTTCTAGTGAGGGCACATAATCATCTGAGGTTGGCGACTAGAATTTATGAAAATAAAGAACAATTTTGAATCGTGTGGCCTTAAACTAAATAATTGTGATCTTAATAAATTGATCGCTCATAAAACATCAATTTTCAATTTGATAGAGATAGATCATCTACTTTTAAAATCGAAAAGATGGTAAACAAATTGTAAAAATGAACAAACATCTATATTTACACATAAATGTTGCAAGTTGTAGTTTTAATATGGAGTGTATATCTTAAAAGGTCACTCAACTATGAGAATTCATCTAACATAGTCATTGCACTTTGTTTTGTATCAATAAAACCACTTAATTAGGTGTCTATATCAACAAAAGCACTCAACTAAATTAATTACCAAAAAAATTGACATGACAGAATATTTTTTTTCTTTCCCAACGTTTAAGAGCATAAGGCCTCTTATTCCGAGAAAAGTCTGTTAATTTGATATCTTGAATATTAAAATATCTACAAGAAATATTACTAAATATACATATTGAATCGATTTGTCTGTAAAATTGTAAAAGTATTACTTCTATGGTGATTTCTCCAAATAGTAGAGATGTCTATAATATTGTATATGCAATCGACACACTTATGAGGTAGTAAAAAATATTTCAATTTGATATTTACATCAAATCAACAAATGCAAACATATATATTTTTATGCACATATGAGTTAGTACGTCTAGAAAAAAATTATTCTTTTAATTTCATATTACTTGACTCATGTAATTCTAAATCTTCATCAATACAACTCGAGCAATATATTAAACTTTTATTAGTGTTCAATTGAAAAATTAACTTCATATATGTTTAAATTACGTAAATGGACAAACATATGATATGTATTTACATTATACCATTATAGTTTGAACAAATTACAATTTATAACTATAGTTAGGGTTTTATTGTTATTTTCTCTCTCCTCTCTTCCTCTCTTTCGCTCTCTCTTCTCTCTGTGCAATCTCTCGCCAGATACACAAATACATCTGTATACTAGTTGCATATATACAATTATTTGACAGATATACATATTCAATTCAACATATATACATATGCAATTCACCTCTCTCCAATCTTTACCCTCTCTCGCTCGCCTCTCTCCTCCCTCTCTAGATATCGCCTGACTCGCTTTTCCATCTCCCAATCTCGCTTACTAGATATGCAAATATATATGTATATCAGTTACACATATATAATTATTTGATAGATATACACATACAATTTGACAAATATACATATACAATTCGGCTCTTTCTCAATCTCGCTCGCATCTCTTCTCCCTCTCTCGATCTGGCTCGCCTCTCTCCTATAATATATAGTTATAAATCGTAATTTTAACAAATTATAACTATTTTTAATTTTATTTTTAAAATATTTACTCTCTTTGAAAAATTCTCATTATAAAATATATCTTCTAGGTCCATTTTTTATACACATCTTCTAGGTCCATTTTTTATACACTTTAAAGTTTGATTTGGGTTTTCTAGTTATTCCCCAAAATCATTGCTACATAAAAAAATATTAAAGGAGAGTTCACAATTCCCAGTGATGTGTATTAAAGAAGAGGACTAAATTAAAAATATAAAATCAATTTTCACTGACAATATGATTATTCTTTTCATCAATTTAAATTATTATTTATCATCCACTATACAATCCATCACACTTTAATAATACAGTTGACCAATGAAAATTATTTATTATCCCTATATATTCCATCACACTTTAATATTACATATGACCTGTTTCTTTTTATGGGTTGGTATTTAAAATTTTCAAATTTAAATTTAGAATTAAATATTGTGTTTGGCCATTATTTTTTAATTGTTATGATAAATATTTAAGATTTTAAAAGTGAGAATTGGATTGAATGTTTTCTAAATTTCAAATATAACTTGAGTTCTGTTTAAATCTGTTTATCTTACTTTCGTTTTTCGTTTGTATAAAAAAATATTTTTTTTAATTTTATTTTTTGACAACTCTTTAATTTTACTTTTCCATATGATATGTTTAAAACTACACGATTAATGAATAGTTTGTTATATTCTACACATCTTAAGTTTAAAACAACAAAACTTAATAATCTTCTTTAATTTTTTAAAATTTCATGTTGATCGAATCAAAACAAACAAAATCAAATTTAGAGAATAACGGTCTTTATTCTGTAAAATTGATTTTGATTTAAGGATAAGGATATTAGTATTTTGGTTCCTAAATTATTGGTAATTACCTTTTAAATCCTTGTGAATATGACTCAATATATTTAATATCCAATTAGTTTGAAATATTTATTTTTAGAATTTTTTTATGTAGAAAATATGTTATATTGACTATTTATTGAACTATAATATTGTCAAATATAAAGTAACAATATTAATTAAATAACGTATCATATCAGTAATAAAATGTCAGAACAATTAATTTATGTTAAATTTATAAATGAAATTAATATTCGCAAGAAAAAGAGATAAAAACAGGTACAACTCAAATTAAAAATAAATGCTTAATTAGATTGCATAAACCTATAGAAGAGTGTACTATTAATAACCGCGGGATTAAAAATACTATTAACTCTGTTGACACTCAATTTTGACCCTCCACGGGATAAATTAATCATCGAGCTTTTAACTTTAACAATTCGAAATAATTGGCTTTCAAAAATGCAAAAAATATTTTTAAGTAATTTTTAGGTGTAAATCTTCTAATTTTAGTTACGTTGTATATTATATATTTATTTAAATATCAATGGCTAAGTATTATATTTTCGATAATTTTTTAAAGTTTCTCAAATAGACTTTATCCTTAAATACTTTACTTTAATTATTTTAGGATTAATTACCCCGTAGTTGATTTAATTATTTTAAGTTGCTTATATTTAAAAGCTCTTTAATTAATTTATATTAATTCATCTCGTGGTCAAATTAATTAATCGATTTCAAATTGGTTAATTTCAAATTGGTCATATTTGTAATTTAAATGGCTAATTTTTTAAATATTTTCCTTAAACTCTTTTTAAATCTTTCCAGCAGCCCAATTCTACCCCAGGCCCAATCTCTCGTCCCAATCCAATTAATTCTATCCCCAGCCCAATTAATTCCCCAACCCCGACCCAACTTTTTCCCCCTACCCGGCCCAACTCCCTCATTAACTCAACTCCTCTCACGCCTCTTTCCCTTTCACGCTCTTCTCTCTCCCCGCTTCTCTCTTCCCCTTTCTTCTTCTGAAAAACGACAGCAAACCAGACCAGAAAACAAAGCCAAAATCAGGTGGCCAGTGGCCGTTTTCGGCAAACACTGGTCAAAAGTCGTACCCCTTTAAACCCTCTCCCCGTCATAGCCAAGAAAAGCCAAAAAACCGAGACCAAAAGCAACCAAAATCAGTACCGAAACTCAGAAAAATCAGCCATGGCAGTGGCTATTTTCGAGCAACAAACGGTCAAACCCGTACTCCCCTTTTTCGTGCACGTCAGAAACCCTCGACGTGTCTCACATCTAAGCCATTGATTCAAAATCGATGGCTAAGATGTGAGACTTGTAAAGGGTTTCAATTTGAAGATTCAAATTTTGGAGCTGTTGGTCGATTTTACCCCCTTTTTTTTCGTTTGTGCCCTAATTTTTGGGTATAAAGGACCCCATTTGTTCACTATTTTTGGGGGATTCTTTGGCGCGGGGGGGGGGGGGGGGGGGGGATTTTCGGATTTTTTTTGGGGATTTGTCTTTGGTTTAGAAGAATTTTTGGACTTTTGGGAAGCAAAAGAAAAGAGATTCTTTTTTTTTTAAAATACATATTTTGCCTCTTAAACATTTTTCCAGAAAGCTGTCAACTTTAAAAAATTCTTCAACGCCGGAAATCTCGTGCCTTGAAACCGAGAGGTTGGTGGAAGCTTAAGCTCATTGACACCCCGGTTCGCTGCCCTTCGCAAGGTAACACTCGATTTGTTCATCGTTTCTTGTTTAGGTGACGTGTGTACGATTAGGATTTTTTGCGAATTGAATGTGATTTTTGGAATCCCGCTTGATTGTTGGGCTATGATATGTCTTAATATGTCTCGAAAGGAGTCGTTAAATGATGAATACTGTATCAGCCTTCATGTTGATGCCCCTGTTATGCACTAGCTTATCTCACTTTGATTATGGTTCATCGTTTGTGTAGTGATCATTGCGCCGAGGTGAAATGTCGAGTTGCTTTATGAAACTGTTATGGTGTCCCTGGTCATTGTTGTTGTCTTTTTCTTTTGAACATTACAGGATAAACTTAGTGTAGTTGAATGTATATATACATTCTTGTTTGCTACTACCATGATTGAATCAAAAATATTTTCAGTTACTTGCTACTACCATGACTATATATATTGGTTGCTATTTAAAATGAGGATGTTTGAGCTGGTCTATTTCTTTCTCTTCCTGGGGTTCCGTTTCACAGTAGATATGGTTGAGAATACAAAGCCTTATTAGATGAATATACATTGTAGGCAGGAAAGTATGATTTTGTTTCTTGCTTTATCTCTTTATTCTTGAAGCCGGACGTTGTCGTGTGAATATACTTCTTTTATAATAAAATAGTCGATGTATTTTATTTTTTATTTTTTGAAAAAAGTATGATTCTACTTCATGTTTCATCTTTAGAATTCGTTCTTTTTGTCTATTTTGTTCTATTGTCATGGTTTTCTTAATTTAACTACAAGGGTGGCCACATGTTTAGTACTAAAGGTTTTTGAGTGTCTCCTTTGTTTTCAATTCTTGATCATTACTCTCGCCTATTTGCTAATCTGCAAGATTGTTGTGTATTTTTTAAGATTAGTTAGATTTGTCCATCTTGGGTTAGATATTAATCTTTGTCACTTTTTCTTTTGGCATGAACCACTATCCGAGCCCTTTTTGGGACTCTACTCTTGCACTTCGGGTCAGCCTCAAGTCTTTATAGGTTAGAAGAGTCGATTTACAGGTCTCGGGAGCCAGCAAACAAGTCATATACACTAGTATGTGCCCTGTATACACTGGTATACACCGACGTATACTAGAGGCGTGAAAATGGGCCAGAAGCCCTTTGGGATAGCAGCAATCACTTGGGGTGAAAAATGGGCCAGGCAAGCCCAATCAAAATGGAGAAATTGGGAAAGGTGGTTGATCGGGCCTGCTAAGCCCAATGGTTTGGCCTACTTTCTTGTTTTCATTACTATTCATACTTTGTTATTTTTTGTTTGACTCTAATGCTAACTCTAGTTTAATGTTATGATTATTTTATATGTTTCAAATCTAATTAAAGTTCCCCAAAAGTTAGTCATCTATGTTATTTTCACGTCTTTGAATTTTGGTGTCAAAAATCTTTTTTAGAAAAAATTAAATTTCATAGATTATCTTTAAAATACTCCAAACATTTTCTTTAAAACAATTTATGAACACTTAGATATTTTAGGGGATCTTAAAAATTATAGTCATCCCGCCTATTTCACCAACTCCTTTAATTAAATAAATTTAGGTAGACTTTAACGTTGTGTTCTTCTTGAGTTTTTTTTTTTAAGTTTTACTTAATTAATAATAATTGAATAAAATATGATCAAGATTTTAAATGTTATATTTTCCTAATCTTTAAATATTTACTTAAACTCTTTTTTCTAGTTAATAATATAAATTAATATTTTTAAAGTTAGTCAAAATTACCTAATCGCCGGATAACCGCGTGTTAGCGGTCATTTCGAGTGCCTAAAACCTTCTCAAAGTGGAAATATGAACCCGAACCCTTTCTTTGGATTTTAAAAAGATTTTCTCCATTAGGTCTTTTTAAAATAATTTAATTTAATTGGTTTTCTTGATTTTTCCTTTAAAAAATTAAGTGGCGACTCTCTAAAATTTTTGAAGATTCGGTTTTACTTAAATTAATTAAGTCTTAAATCGAATTTTCAAAACTGAAGTCATTTTTCGATAGATTAATTTTTTTGACTAAGTCTATTAATCATTTATTTTATTATTTGCTTATTTGTGTTAATTGTCTGATTTTAATTAAATTGTATAATTAAACTGTCATACATGCATAGCATTTTTCGCCACTTGGCATTTTTTATTTTTCACAAAACGATGGTTATATGGGTCGCAGCCGTTTAGTCAAAATTTTCCATCGGGGTACCCTGACGAAATAAGTCGATCTTGCGGGGTCGACGATCCTTAACTTCCCTAGCCCGGATTGTCCGCTCGGGTCACCTTTCACAGTCAAAAAATAAACCCACTCTTAGACGCCTAGGGTAGAGCGAAACCGAAACCCTGTAGGTGCATTGGCCTAGGTCGACCCGATACCCTAGAGGTATCGGGCCCATTAGTAGCTCACCTTGAGTTCAAAGTGGCCTCCGGTCCAATTGAACGTTCATTTTGTCTGTTTTTGAAGGATGTATACGTTTTTTTAAATAAATCATTGTTCGTGGGCCCGAGGGGGGGATTGTCTTTATTTTTATAAAGTACGGTCTTTCTTGTAGACGGCTAGTCAGTTCTCGGAATTCGACATGGTCACAAAGACCCCGGATTTTCTCCGTGTTCGGTGGGACACCAAATTCGGGAGAAGTAGATGAAGCCAGAAGTTCAGCGGGACCTCCTTCTAATTAGTTTATCCCCTGCGTGGGAAGTTTTTGTATTTTTGCACATTTTCTTCCCCTTTCCCCGGAAAATGTATCCCTTATTATTAATGTTTGTAATGTATGTTATCTCTTATGAAATTTGTTTTGGGGGAACAACGAGATATTTAAAATGACGTATACATCCTTCAAATCGATAGGCCAACCCTTGGCACAAAAGGGTCACTTATTTTCTAGGACGCTTAATAATTGTTCCGGTGCTACCTGCTATAACTGTTTATGTGATTATGTTGGTTTGTTCAAAGACGTTCTAGCCCATTTCTTTAAAAAAAAATTAGAGCCTCCTAAGCATAAAATCTCAGTCACTATCAAAAGTCCGTCCGAAATATTCTTCGAGTTTTGAGTTTCTCAACAAAATTCAAATTCCACTTCTAAATGTTGCTCTTTTATCTGAAAAGAAGAAAATTTTCCATTCGAATACTCCGACTGTCGAACGACGTAGGACCTGATTTCTCATTTGTGAGATACGTAGGCAGCCTTCAATGGCTCGGTCCCTTATTTTTGGAAAATACATATTTTTTCCCTCATCCTTACAAAATTTATCCTCAATTTCACTTGATCAATGAAAATCGTGGATCAATGTCTCCTCGATTTTGCAAATCTCAAATCAAATAGGCAAAATTTCGCCTATTTTCCTATGTCCGAGGGCTAGCATGTCTTCAAGGAGCACAATTTTTTATGTGTGATATTTTGCATTATTTATTATGAACAAGGAATAACACGTTTATCTCTTGAGTTATTTTTCTGTATCAGGTAATTGAACTGATTTGTGTTGAGGGAGCTTACAAAATATTTACACTTCACGAAGTCTAGTCTCCAAATATTCCTTCTTTGATTAAGGTTTTCAAATGGCACAGAAAATGACTGGGAATAGTGAAAACATTGGTTTGACTGAGATTTCTACAAAAGGTCCTATTATTGATGAACAAAATGAAGCAGTTGCACAACTGACGCGACAAATAGCTGTGAGAGCTGAGTTGCAACATACTAGAGAGTCGAAAAACATCATTATCACTACTAGTACTCCCTTTCCCAGAGAAAGAAGGCCTCCGCTTTATTCTCATTCTCTAAACCCTCCAAAAAACATCCCGAGTAATCCTCATATTAATCCAATCCAGAAATTACCTACCATTGACTTAACTGTCCCTAACCCCCGCCATGTTAGCTTCTCAAACCAAGCACCACCTTCTCCTCAAAACTTAAATCCCAATAGTTCTCAGACATTGTCTATCGCATATCATACCCCTATTCAAAATTTCCAAAATCTATCTACCGTTCGACCCATGCCTTTAAAGGCTACTTTTCACGAATCATACCTTCCTTATCCTACATATGCCAAATCCAATCATTACGAGGAGAAAGAAAATAAGTGGAGGCCTAAAGAAGAAATGAGCATAAAGGAAGAAATTGCGAAGGCCCTGAAACAATATTGCCATATACCAGATATCGTAGGCCTGAACTATGAAGATTTATGTATTCATCCTGATTTGGACCTTCCGAAAGGGTTCAAGATTCCAAAATTTCACATTTTTTATGGAACCGACAATCCTCTGACTCATTTGAGAGTTTGTTGCGATCAGTTCGTAGGAGTTAGAAAAATGAACCACTTTTGATGCGCCTTTTTAGTCGAAGTATTGAGGGAAAAGCCTTGGAATGGTTTACCTCACAAGAGCCAAAGCAATGGCAGAGTTAGAAGGCGCTCACAAAGGCTTTTGTTGAAAGATTCGGACATCACATAGAGATCTCCCCTGATCTCTACTATTTGAAGAAGATCAGGCAGAAATCTACTGAGAACTATCGAGAATACGCCCTTCGTTGGAGAAGAGTGGTTGTAAGAGTTCAACCTCCAATGTCTGAATGTGAAATTAATGGAACATTTATTCGTATTCAAAAGCCTGAATACTATGAAAGAATGTTGTGTATAATAGGAAGAGAATTCATCGATGTCGTCAAAGTAGGAGAAGCTTTAGAAGAAGGCTTCAAGACCGAAAGAATCACATTACAAGTTAATGAAGGAATCATCAGAACTAGTGATGTGAAAATGTCAAAGAAGGAAGAAGAAGATGTATCTGTTGTCAGAGCTATTCCATCAAAGATATATCAAGACCGCCATATCAACCAAGGAAAATTCTCTCGTTCGAATTTTAGAAAGCCTCCTAGAGTACTTACACCACTGAAGGAGTCTCAAACTCAGCTTTATGAAAGGTTGAAAGCAGCGGGTATGATCCATCCTATAAAAGGAAGACAAGTCAATCCTTCGGGAAAATTCCACAGGGCAGACCATACATGTGCTTATCATTCGGGAGCTATTGGACACGATACAGAGGATTGTTCGACCCTCAAGCATAAGATTAAGAACATGCTTGACAAGAAGTTAATCACAATTGATTAAACTTCCCCAAATGGCAATATATTTCATGCTTGACAGTAAGTACAAGATGATTTGAGTACGATCGCTTGAAGACATTCGCCATCAGAGGACAAGTTTGGAACTACGTTTGACCTGATTCCTGCCTCAACGGGATACGTAGGCGCCACAACGGCTCGGTCATATTCCCTATAAGATTTCCATTTCTCCTTATAATGAAAACTGGGGCAGAATTTTTGAGAGAATCTCAAAAATTCACTAGAAGATAAGTTTCTCCAACAGGATCGGGGATCACAAATATGCAACTGGGGAGAATTTTTTAGAAAGTCTCAAAAATTCCTCCAGAAAGATGTTGCTCCAATGAATGAAGTTTGGAATTTTGTTGAAGTGCATAACCGGAGACAGAGTTTTGAGAAAGAGAATAAAATCACAAAGATGTCATTTGCTACATTCAAGCAAACTGGGGCAGAATTTTTGAGGGGGGTCCTCAAAAATTCCACTAAAACTGCATTTCGAAGAGCGGATGAGTGCGCAAGTCAATTGCATGAAGGAGCACGAGGACAACGCCAACACAAATCAATCTCTCAAACTAAGAATTTTTCTTTGGATGCAGAAACACTGAAATCACGGGAATGGCGATGTCAAAATCTTCAAGCATAAGGCACTATTTACACATACCATGGCCTCAACATAATCAATCAAATAATTTATCATCTCATCTTATCTTCAATTTATTACATTATGTCAAGATGATTTATAATTACTTTTACTATATTTTGCAGTAATTAGGCACAGGTTTGACAGATTCTCTCAAATTTAAAAGAATCGAGTTAGCATCGCCAGATACAAAGCGCGAGCAAGGACTACAAGATTGCAAAGGAGCAAACATCAAGTAGTGGCAAGTCATGATTAAGATCACCGCTACGTTTACCATGGCATGATCTTATAGCCGAATGACACAACCTCACACTTTATTTTAAGTGTATACTTTATTTTATTATGACTATTAATGCTTGATCTCAAGTTTTGCAGGTGGCCATGCTAGTAAAGTTGGGACAATACCGAAACCAGTATCAAAGCTGGAAATAATGCTATTCCATAAATGTTGCAAGGATGAAACAAAGTCTATCAAATCAATAGACGCTGAAGATTGCATATCTTTACGAAAATTAAGGTTACAAGTCAATTCAAGTCTTTAGCAACGACTGAAGATATCGTGCAATAAACTCAAAGTTTATTGAGTTTTTTTTCCAGAAGAGGACGAGAAAGGCTTTAATCTTTGTGCAAAAGAATTCAGCCATCTCACCTCGATCGTTTTGCCTCTTAAGAAAGAGGTATTCGTAACCATGACAAATGTACATGTCAATATGGTCTTTGCTTCGCCCATTAGGATGATCGTCACGTATCTATATAAGCATACGTGTTTTTTGACCATGTGAGGGTTAATATTTTAGAATTTTTGGGTTACCCACCCCATAAGTGGTTTATGAATTTTACTTGCCTATTCGAGAGCCTCGATATATGATTTTGTTGGGTCAACCACCCCATAAGTGGTTTGTGTAGTTTGTTTGTCTATTTCAGGGACTTTACATTACACTAAGTTGGATGATTATCGAGCCGTCCACCTCGTCACAGTTGGATTATTATCGAGTCGTCCACCTCATTACAGTTGGGCTATTATCACAGCTACATTATTACCAAAAGGAACATCTACGCATATTGAGAATTATTATCATATTTATGTCATTTCCAAGAGGAACATCTATGCGTATTGTCGTCAATTTATTTTCAAAATTATCATCATATTTATATAGTCGCCAAGAAGAACATCTATGCATATCATCGTCGTCAATTTATTTCCAAGACTATTATCACAGTTATGTTATTGTCAAGAGGAGCATAATGCGCATATCATCGTCAAGAATGACATCATATTTATATTATTGCCAAGATGATTATCGAGCCATCCCACCATTACCGTTGGGAAATTATCAAACCATCATTTATCGCCGAGAGGGCCATTGTATATTTATCGCTGAGAAAGCCATCTTATTTTCAAGTTGCAGAGAGGGCCATCGCATATTCATCGCCGAGAAGGCCATCGCATATTCGTCGTTGAGAAGGTCATCTTATTTTCAAGCTGCCGAGAGGGCCATCACATATTCATTGCCGAGAGGGCCATTACATATCTATTGCCGAGAGGGCCATTGCATATTCATCGCCGAGAGGGCCATTACATATTCATCGCCGAGAGGGCATTGCATATTCATCGCCGAGAGGGCCATCACATATTCATCGCAGAGAGGGACATTACATATTCATCGCCGAGAGGGCCATCACATATTCATCGCCGAGAGGGCCATTGCATATTCATCACCAAGAATGCTATTTTTATTTTTCAAGTTGCCGAGAGGGCCATCACATATTCATCGCCGAGAGGGCCATTGCATATTCATCACCAAGAATGCTATTTTTATTTTTCAAGTTGCCGAGAGGGCCATCGCATATTCATCGGCATTGCATTACTCATCGCCAAAAGGGCCATCATCATACCACGCTGCATCAACTCATTATTTATCGCATTGAAAGGACGAACATGTCGAATATGGTAAAAGACATCATCCTTGTGTTTATGATTACTTACTAACAATTTTGCCTAGTATCGAGAGCATTCGAAAGGATGAATTCTCAAGCAAACCACAGGTGTGGACGTCATCAAATAGGATGCAGCATAACGTGAAACTTGTTCTTAGTAGCAAACTGGAACATAGTCTGAAGAGGGGCGTCAAACCCTTCAGACGCGAGCTGAGAAGCGACTACCACCACAATTCAATCACACCCCTATCAGAACGCATGTGGGTATTTTCTTTGAGTCCGTTAATTTTCAAGTTTCACATCTGGGTGATCTTAACTCCCACCAGAAGCAACATTTCCAATCCGAGTGACAATATACCAAGAGTTTTAAAATTATATCTGTGTAAATTCTTAATTATGAGTGTGAAGCGCGCCACATTTATGGTTAAGAGGTTGCAAACCTCTTTTTCATAATTCGATTCATTTGTCGCTCCTCCTAAATCAAAGGTTTTCTCAGAATAAGAGATTTCCTTTTCAACCAATGGAGTCGAACTACAAATAGCCTGATTCCTAAGTCCAAGGATATGTAGGCGGGCTCAACTTTGAAAACTCGGCTGTATTCTAACATTTACTCTTAAAATCTCATTTTCAAGCATTTCAATTTCTCCATAATTCGATGTTGGAATGTCTTTTGAATTTTTTTCAAAAAATCGTGCATAGAATCAAGCGTTTTGAACTACAAGTGGCCTGAATTCTCATGTAACCTGAGATATGTTGGAAACCCAAAACCAGGGTCCGGCCACAATTTCCCAAAGTCCATACCTTTCTTTTAAAGAGATGAAATAGTGGTTGGTCAAAATCGGATTTTTCAAATTTCTTTGCTCACGATCTCTTTCATCGATCATAACTAAAGAAAGGGGCAGCTGTTGACACCCAATTTTGACCCTCCACGGGATAAATTAATCATCGAGCTTTTAACTTTAACAATTCGAAATAATTGGCTTTCAAAAATGCAAAAAATATTTTTAAGTGATTTTTAGGTGTAAATCTTATTTTTAGTTACGTTGTATATTACATATTTATTTAAATATCAATGGCTAAGTATTATATTTTCGATAATTTTTTAAAGTTTCTCAAATAGACTTTATCCTTAAATACTTTACTTTAATTATTTTAGGATTAATTACCCCGTAGTTAATTTAATTATTTTAAGTTGCTAATATTTAAAAGCTCTTTAATTAATTTATATTAATTCATCTTGTGGTCAAATTAATTAATCGATTTCAAATTGGTTAATTTCAAATTGGTCATATTTGTAATTTAAATGGCTAATTTTTTAAATATTTTCCTTAAACTCTTTTTAAATCTTTCCAGCAGTCCAATTCTACCCCAGACCCAATCTCTCCTCCCAACCCAATTAATTCTATCCCCAGCCCAATTAATTCCCCAACCCCGACCCAACTTTTTCCCCCTACTCGGCCCAACTCCTTCATTAACTCAACTCCTCTCACGCCTCTTTCCCTTTCACGCTCTTCTCTCTCCCCGCTTCTCTCTTCCCCTTTCTTCTTCTGAAAAACGACAGCAAACCAGACCAGAAAACAAAGCCAAAATCAGGTGGCCAGTGGCCGTTTTCGGCAAACACTGGTCAAAAGTCGTACCCCTTTAAACCCTCTCCCCGTCATAGCCAAGAAAAGCCGAAAAACCGAGACCAAAAGCAACCAAAATCAGTACCGAAACTCAGAAAAATCAGCCATGGCAGTGGCTATTTTCGAGCAACAAACGGTCAAACCCGTACTCCCCTTTTTCGTGCACGTCAGAAACCCTCGACGTGTCTCACATCTAAGCCATTGATTCAAAATCGATGGCTAAGATGTGAGACTTGTAAAGGGTTTCAATTTGAATATTCAAATTTTGGAGCTGTTGGTTGATTTTACCCCCTTTTTTTTCGTTTGTGCCCTAATATTTGGGTATAAAGGACCCCATTTGTTCACTATTTTTGAGGGATTCTTTGGCGCGGGGGGGGGGGGGGGGATTTTTGGATTTTTTTTGGGGATTTGTCTTTGGTTTAGAAGAATTTTTGGACTTTTGGGAACCAAAAGAAAAGAGATTCTTTTTTTTTAAAATACATATTTTGCCTCTTAAACATTTTTCCAGAAAGCTGTCAACTTTAAAAAATTCTTCAACGCCGGAAATCTCGTGCCTTGAAACCGAGAGGTTGGTGGAAGCTTAAGCTCATTGACACCCCGGTTCGCTGCCCTTCGCAAGGTAACACTCGATTTGTTCATCGTTTCTTGTTTAGGTGACGTGTGTACGATTAGGATTTTTTGCGAATTGAATGTGATTTTTGGAATCCCGCTTGATTGTTGGGCTATGATATGTCTTAATATGTCTCGAAAGGAGTCGTTAAATGATGAATACTGTATCAGCCTTCATGTTGATGCTCCTGTTATGCACTAGCTTATCTCACTTTGATTATGGTTCATCGTTTGTGTAGTGATCATTGCGCCGAGGTGAAATGTCGAGTTGCTTTATGAAACTGTTATGGTGTCCCTGGTCATTGTTGTTGTCTTTTTCTTTTGAACATTACAGGATAAACTTAGTGTAGTTGAATGTATATATACATTCTTGTTTGCTACTACCATGATTGAATCAAAAATATTTTCAGTTACTTGCTACTACCATGACTATATATATTGGTTGCTATTTAAAATGAGGATGTTTGAGCTGGTCTATTTCTTTCTCTTCCTGGGGTTCCGTTTCACAGTAGATATGGTTGAGAATACAAAGCCTTATTAGATGAATATACATTGTAGGCAGGAAAGTATGATTTTGTTTCTTGCTTTATCTCTTTATTCTTGAAGCCGGACGTTGTCGTGTGAATATACTTCTTTTATAATAAAATAGTCGATGTATTTTATTTTTTATTTTTTGAAAAAAGTATGATTCTACTTCATGTTTCATCTTTAGAATTCGTTCTTTTTGTCTATTTTGTTCTATTGTCATGGTTTTCTTAATTTAACTACAAGGGTGGCCACATGTTTAGTACTAAAGGTTTTTGAGTGTCTCCTTTGTTTTCAATTCTTGATCATTACTCTCGCCTATTTGCTAATCTGCAAGATTGTTGTGTATTTTTTAAGATTAGTTAGATTTGTCCATCTTGGGTTAGATATTAATCTTTGTCACTTTTTCTTTTGGCATGAACCACTATCCGAGCCCTTTTTGGGACTCTACTCTTGCACTTCGGGTCAGCCTCAAGTCTTTATAGGTTAGAAGAGTCGATTTACAGGTCTCGGGAGCCAGCAAACAAGTCATATACACTAGTATGTGCCCTGTATACACTGGTATACACCGACGTATACTAGAGGCGTGAAAATGGGCCAGAAGCCCTTTGGGATAGCAGCAATCACTTGGGGTGAAAAATGGGCCAGGCAAGCCCAATCAAAATGGAGAAATTGGGAAAGGTGGTTGATCGGGCCTGCTAAGCCCAATGGTTTGGCCTACTTTCTTGTTTTCATTACTATTCATACTTTGTTATTTTTTGTTTGACTCTAATGCTAACTCTAGTTTATTTAATGTTATGATTATTTTATATGTTTCAAATCTAATTAAAGTTCCCCAAAAGTTAGCCATCTATGTTATTTTCACGTCTTTGAATTTTGGTGTCAAAAATCTTTTTTAGAAAAAATTAAATTTCATAGATTATCTTTAAAATACTCCAAACATTTTCTTTAAAACAATTTATGAACACTTAGATATTTTAGGGGATCTTAAAAATTATAGTCATCCCGCCTATTTCACCAACTCCTTTAATTAAATAAATTTAGGTAGACTTTAACGTTGTGTTCTTCTTGAGTTTTTTTTTTTAAGTTTTACTTAATTAATAATAATTGAATAAAATATGATCAAGATTTTAAATGTTATATTTTCCTAATCTTTAAATATTTACTTAAACTCTTTTTTCTAGTTAATAATATAAATTAATATTTTTAAAGTTAGTCAAAATTACCTAATCGCCGGATAACCGCGTGTTAGCGGTCATTTCGAGTGCCTAAAACCTTCTCGAAGTGGAAATATGAACCCGAACCCTTTCTTTGGATTTTAAAAAGATTTTCTCCGTTAGGTCTTTTTAAAATAATTTAATTTAATTGGTTTTCTTGATTTTTCCTTTAAAAAATTAAGTGGCGACTCTCTAAAATTTTCGAAAATTCAGTTTTATTTAAATTAATTAAGTCTTAAATCGAATTTTCAAAACTGAAGTCATTTTTCGATATAACAAACTCCTTGGAAGGATAGTCGATCTATGTGAGTAGACGATCTTCTAAATAAGGCTCTCAAGTTTAAACTTTTTTAAACGCATTCTTGATCAAGCAAGTTCCATGCGATTTGTTTTTTTTATATTTGCAAATTATTATAGTAAAACGACTGTTAATTTGTATTGCACATTTAGAAAATAAGATTTTTCATTTATTTTTAATCATTTATATATAATACACATACTCAAGTCCCATGAGAGCACATGGAAATTATTTTCTTAATAGAATTTACCAGACAGTGGTGCAGAAAAGGTGGAAAATAGGACTCTTCAAGAGTATCAAATAATTCATTTATAAATTTATCTATTTTTATATTATAAAATAAAACATATTTACTATTCAGATCAAATCCTTTACTACGAAGATAACCTAAAAGCAATATACTAATTTAATATATTAATTTTTCAAAATCTTTTTTTTTTTTTGAAATTATCCCTCTTTTAATACATGAAATTCACAATATTTAATAATTATTTCTTTCTCCAAAAAATTTAAGAGGGATAAATTAAAAAAAACGTTCTTTGTTATTTTTAAATGAATAATTTCCTAAGAAATATATTTGAACTAAACTATCACATACTTTAGAATAGAAAAAATGTATTATTCTGTTCTGTTCTATGTGGTATTTTTTTAATCCATCCGTAGAAATATTATTTACTATACTTAAAAATAATTTATTTTAAAGTTTTTACTTATAATAAAATAATTTATAATTATACAAATATCATTATTTTAGACCATAATTTTTTTTTACAAAAATATTTTTTTGCATGTCATGTGAAATCAAATGACCATACGACAAGAAAAATATTAATTTGCTGACATCCTATTAAGGGTAATTCAGCTTATTAGTTTGGGGAAGAGAGAAGTCAACTTTCCACCCTTCTTCACGTCCACATAAACTTAAAAAGAATAAATAAATAAATAAAAATGAAAAAAAAGAGGGACAAGGATGGATATACTCCACCCATCTTTATTTTATGTTAAAAACTAGAAATTGGTGTTCACGCTAGTGCGGATTTAATATTTATTCTCTTTTTATAAATAAAATTTAGAGAGTTAAAATTTTAAGTGATATAGATAGAATACGATTTTAAATGTTTTAAATTATTAATATTGTGGCGTAATATGTTTTTTAGAAATATGTTCAGTCATTAATTGTCATGATTAGTGATATTTTTAACACTAAAATAAGAAAAACAAGTTACGAATATACCTTCAAGCTCCTCAAACTGCCATATCGACCTGCTACCTGTTTGAGCAGCTCTAATTATCATGATAAAGAATATTTTTTAACACTAAAAATAAAACAAATATATTGCAACAAAAAAAATCGAGTTGCTAGACTGCCTCAAGTAGAATTTTTTAACAATCATGTCAAATTAATCATGAACAAGTAGACATGTACCAAAAGTCAAATGTCAAGTGTGTGTATATATAAAAAAATATACTAAATGTTTGCCCTTTAAAATATATACCAACTCCCATTCACATGAATACCAAAGCTTCAAGTCAAGAGAGAGTAGTTTAGTCATGGAAGAAACTCTTCTACTCCCAGAAAAGAGGGCAAATTTGAGTACAACAACATGGGATTCTTTCTTGGAATCATTGAAGAAAGTGAGTTACATAGCCATGCCAATGGTAGTTGTCACTGTTTCACAACACCTGGTAAGAGTTTTGTCACAGATGATGATTGGTCATTTGGGTGAACTTTCACTCTCTGGAGCTTCTATTGCTACATCTTTTAGCAATGTTACTGGATTTAGTCTCCTTGTAAGTGTACTCATTTTTCACTTTACTTTCATAATATTTGAATAGAAATTCATTCAAATTATTTGACATTTTATCTTAGTTGTACTATGTCGGATTAGTTATTTCTCTCCCGTCATATTAGAACAGTCTAGTTTTATTACACTAAAAATAGCTTTTAGCGGCAAAAAATATGTACATTAACAAAGAATAGTAAAACTAGATTTACCAATATTAGTTAATTGCCATTAAATCCAACGTCTCTACAGGCTTTAGGGATATTTACAATTTACAAAGAGCGCTAGAATGTAATTATAACTAGTAATATAATTGCCTCTAAAAAATATATAATATAAAGTGAAGGATGATCGGTTGAAAACTTTTCATTCGAAATTTTTTACTGGATATGTAAAACTTATAATTTGTTGATTACATCTGAACTCAATTGTTGTTGTATATTATCTTGAAATTGCTAAAGGAATTTATAAATTTCAAATCCTGAATCCACTGTTGTTATGCAGTTAGGAATGGCTAGTGCCTTGGAAACACTATGTGGGCAAGCATATGGAGCTCAACAATACAAGAAATTAGGCATCTACACAACTGGAGCTATCATATCTCTTCTTTTAGTTTGCATCCCAATATCTATACTATGGCTATATGTGGACAAACTTCTTATTTTCATGCATCAAGATCCTTTGATTTCCAAAGAAGCAGGAAACTATTCAACTTGGCTATTAGTTTCCCTCTTCCCTTCCGCGATTTTGCAAGCGATCACGCGTTACTTGCAGACTCAGAGTCTGATTCTCCCTATGGTTCTTAGCTCTGTTGCAACACTCTGTTTTCATGTGCCAATTTGTTGGTTGTTTGTGTTCAAGTTGGAATTTGGAAGTGGTGGAGCTGCATTTGCAATTGGATTGTCATATTGGTTCAATTTGTTGATTCTTGGATTGTATGTCAAGTACTCTAAATCATGTGAAAAGACTAGAATCTATTTCTCAAAAGAAGAAGTTGTTGATAGCATAAGAGAATTCTTCCCTTTGTCTATTCCTTCTGCTTGCATGATTTGGTAAGTTTGCTGTTTACACCCTTTTGAGTTTCGATTTATTTGTGTTACTTTCCTTTTCAGTTAAATAACGTTTTAGTGCATTACACACATCTTACTTTATAATCACAAGATTTTAAAATCTGCTCATGTTCAATCAAACTAAGACAAATAAACTGAGATTGGAAAAGTATATGCCTCTTTTATTCATTGCACGCCTTACTTTCGTGATAGGAAAGTGGATGACTGGAATGGTGAAATTGTGTGATCATCTTCTTTGAAAAATTTTAGGAGATAGATGGTCGGTTAAACCTTTATTTATTTACTTGTGCTTTAGGGGCAGTAGAGGCAGATTAATATTGAAGTATAAAATTCATGTTAACTAGTAGCATTTGCCCAAATGATGTATTTGTATTACGAAATTATTGACTATCTATTGAACTGTGAATGTAGTTTCTATTCTACATTAACTTGAGATCATCATAGGAACACATAAACTTCTTTTGAATTTGTGAGAGACCAATCAATGGTCAAATATGAATTCACGTGAACTTAGTAATTTTTGTTAAAATTATATATATATAATTCACAAATTATTTATAAATATAATATTAATCTGCTAGCTGATGATCCTCTTCTTAGAATCAACTGACTTTCGACTCCTCTCATTGATAATAAGTGATGCTGAGCACTCTAAACCCAGACCTTTGCTATGTCAGTGCAAAGGTCATTTTTTAGGGACCCCAAAGAAGCTTTTGGCATCTTCTATCAATATTATTCAAGTATAGTCTATTCCGAAAGGCTCAAACACATTAATGATTTAACATTAAAATCAGTGGTGATCATAAATTCTAGTAATTCTTTTATAAAGCTTATTATAACTAATTTATTTTATTATTTTTGAGGCATAATATTTTAGATGTGTCAAAACTTTTTTTTTGATAATTATTTTACTTAATTATGACTACAAATTATGATGATTGCAGTCTTGAATGGTGGACATTTGAGATAGTGATATTACTGGCTGGTATCTTGCCAAATCCTCAGCTTGAGACTTCTGTGCTTTCCATATGGTAAAATTAATTTCTTTTTTTTTTCTGTTTTATCTTTCACAGTTAAATTTTTAATGAAGCACTTAATTTACTACTAATTACTTATTAATGATATGTGAGTATTGTTTTTTCTTTTTTCTTTTTACAGCCTATCTATTGCTTCCACTCTTTATTTCTTACCATTTTCCCTTGGTGCTGGAGCAAGGTTTGGATCCTTATACTGATTTTTTATATCATTTTATATATTTTTCATATCTCTACACTTAGTAAGTTTTTAATTTATATGGTATTTTTAAATTTTGAGAGTTAAAATGAGTTTTTTATATGTTAGTTTAGTATTTTCAATTGTTGAATCATTGTGAATTATGTCTTTTTACATAATTCTAAATATGTAAATCTTATTTTAATGTTTTAAAAAGATTTTATGTCCCATATCTCGATTAAAATTAAAAGGAGTGACTCTTGATATTCAAATAGTACCGCATAAATTGAAAGAGATACGTGTCAAAACACATCTAAATTATCACATTTTTTGGGGTTTCATACCTAAACTATTGTAAGTGTTAGTTTCATCTATAAACTCTTTTATCCTTAATGAGATGATTAATAAGCACATAAATTATATTTCAACAGATTTTCTTTCTTAAAATTCCCTACTTAATCAAACAACATCACATATATTAAGACAAACACAACAAAGAAGAACATCACATATATTAAGACAAAAAACATAACAAAGAAGAAAATATATAACATACTCCTTTTGATGAAACTTTTGACTCGACCACTGTAAAACGAAAAATGACTTGCATAATTGAGGATTTTTTTTCCTTATTAATTGTAGTCTTCCTATTTAATTGTATTCAAGGGTGTCAAAATGAACCCAAATATAAGTAATCCTTCCAAAATTTTTATGGGTTGGGCTCAAGATAAGAGTTTATTGAGAATGATAGTAGTAATGCTACATAATGGCTGTAATGGCTGGTTGTTATAGGTTAGTTAGTTGTTAACACTGTTAGTTAGGAAGTTGTTAGTCAAGTAGTTAGGGTATTAATTAGTTAACCATAGTTAGTTAACTAACTGTAGTCAGTTAACTATTACAGTTAACTAACTAATTGTATATATATGTACTCCACTATGTACAGAGACTCATTCTGAATAAGAGAAACTTTCTCCTGTACATTTTGCATCTCATCTTCATCTCTGTTTCTTCCAAAATTGTTTATGGTATCAGAGCGTACAAGTTGATAATTTTTCGACTCGATTTTGCGATTCATCAGCTGGAATAGAAGCTCCAATGGCTGATTCGAGTAGTGTGCCGGTGAGTTCCAACTCAGAGACCCTTGAAATCATTGAGACCAAGAGGAATCATCCTCTTTACCTCCATCCATCCGACACTCCAGGATGCATTTTGACTTCAGTGCAGCTGACAGGGACGAAAAACTACTCACTGTGGAGTAGGTTGATGATGATTAACCTTAGAGCAAAAAGCAAGATCGGATTTGTGCTAGGGACATGCAAGAAGAATGATTACTCACCGGAATTGGAGGAACAATGGAAAAAGTGCAATGCATTTGTCCTTGCATGGATAATGAATACAGTGTCGAAAGAGTTGCTAAGCGGGATAGTGTATGCTTCAGATGCGGCCATGGTTTTGGCAGATCTGAAGGAAAGGTTTGACAAGGTAAATGGATCCAGAATTTATCAGCTTCACAGGGAGATATGAACTATTCATCAAGGTAATCTGTCAGTTTTTGCATATTTCACAAAATTGAGATTAATGTGGGATGAATTTGATGCATTGGTGCCACCGCCAATGTGTAATTGTGAAAGGTCTAAGGCATATGTGTATCATATACAGTATTTGAGGTTGTTTGCTTTTTTGATGGGCTTGAATGAGGTCTATAATCATGCTCGTAGTCAAATATTAATGATGAGTACTTTACCAAGTGTTAGTAAGGCCTATGCTATGATAATAGCAGATGAAAGTCAGAGAGCAAATTCTGAAACACATACATCTGGAGATATGCTGGAAGCCACAACATTGTATGCAGTAAAAGGTATAAGGAATCAAAATAATGCAGGATATGAAAAGGGAAATTACAATAATGGGAACATGAATGGTAGAAAAAAGGTTAACTGGAACTTGTTTTGTGATCATTGCAAATTGCATGGACATACAAAGAATGTGTATTATAAGTTGGTTGGTTATCCAGATGATTGGAAGTTTAAGGAAAAACCAGATCTAGGTGGTGCAAGCAGGGGTTTCAACTTCAATAGAGCAAAAGGAGTTGCAAACAATGTACAGATTGAAAAGGGAGAAAAGGATGATGTTTTTGGGTGCACTGTTGAGGAGCAAAAGTCTGATTTGAATCAACATGATTTCAATACTGTTCATACAAACTTAAAGGCACTTAATGTGAAGAAGACTTACACTCCAGATCAATACCAAAGAATATTGAAGATATTGAATGAAGATGAAAAGGATGAGGTTGTCAACATGGCAGGTAATAGTTATGCTGATACTTCTGATATTATTGATCATATAGAAACTTGGATTGTTGATTCTGGTGCAACATCTCACATGACCTCTAAAGTAAATGCATTGGAGAATATTACTCATAAAAACATAGGAAAAAAGGTCCTACTACCTACTGGACAGACTACATTAGTTACACACTCAGGAGATTGTGTGATTCCAAATCATGGTACTCTGAAGGATGTGTTAGTAATACCTGATTTCAAGCATGATTTACTTTTAGTGTCTCAATTGACAAGGAAACTACAATGTTCTGTTAGATTTTTTTCTGAATTTTGTGTATTTCAAGACCTCTTCAATGGAGAGGTGAAAGGGATTGGTAAGGAGATAGATGGATTGTACTACTTTCCTGACAACATTCAGCAATAAAGATTGGTAGGGCATTAGTAGCAGAAACAGTCACTGAAGATACAAGCATGATATGGCACATCAGAATGGGTCACCCTTCTATGAAAGTGTTGAAGAATATGTCATTAGTCAACAAAGAGTCAAGTACAATGGCAGATACTTGTTCAATTTGTCCATTGGCCAAGCAGACTAGACTTCCATTTAATGTCAGTAAGAGTAGAAGTAGTAAAATCTTTGATCTAATTCATCTTGATGTTTGGGGTCCTTACAGGACTCCTACTCATCATGGTTTTAGATTCTTCTTAACAATTGTGGATGATAGTTCAAGAATGACATGGTTGTTTTTGTTGAAGTTCAAAAGTGATGTGTTTGAGACATTGAAGTCATTTTTTATTCTAGTTAAGAATCAATTTAACAGACAAATTAAAAGGGTGAGATCTGACAATGGAACTGAATTCTTCAACAAAGAATGCAATGTAATGTTCAAATCATTAGGAGTTATTCATGAAAACAGCTGTCCACACACTCCACAGCAAAATGAAGTGGTTGAAAGAAAACATAGACATATTTTAGAGGTGGCAAGGGCTATCAGATTCCAAGGTGCAATTCCAATCAGATTCTGGGGTGAATGTGTTGTAAGTGCTGTATATCTTATTAACAGATTATCTACTGAAGTGTTGGGGGGCAAGTCACCCTATGAAGTATTTCACAAAGCAAGGCCACAACTTGATCATCTAAGGACCATTGGATATTTGTGTTATGCAACCAACATAATCAAGCATGACAAGTTCCCACCAAGAGCAGATGCATGCATTATGATGGGATATCCAGCAAACCAGAAGGGATATATCTTGTACAATATAAAATACAAGAAGTTTATGATCAGCAGAGATGTTATTTTCAAGGAGAGCATTTTTCCTTTTAGTTATTTGAAGACTGAGCATGAAACACTCTTTATAGATCAACACTTCAATGACTATGATGATGAAGTAAGAATTGCACAAGTCACAAACAATAATCAGAATATTACAAATAATCATAATGAAGATCCAGCACAAAGTCAAGAAGAACATGAAGCTGCAAATACTCAGAATATGGCAGAGAATCAAGAAAACAATGAAGATATTGACAACACAATGGCAACTGGTTCAAGAAGAAACTCTTCTGTTGTTGACAGTATAGAAATAAGAGCATCTACTAGGACTACTAGGCCACCTATTTGGATGAAAGACTATGTCACTACTATGACAAAGTCTACACATCCATATTTTTTGGCCAACTTTGTAGCATATGGTCACTTATCTAGCAAATATCAAGCATTTCTAAGCAATATTTCATCAGACACAGTACCAAGGAGTTATGAAGAAGCTATTAGAGATCCAAGGTGGATTGAAGCAATGAAACAAGAGATCAATGCTCTTGAAGCTAATGGTATATGGAACATTGTTCAGTTGCCATCAAACAAAAGGCCTATAGGATGTAGATGGGTCTACAAAATAAAATACAAGGCAAATGGAGAGGTTGACAGATATAAAGCAAGATTAGTAGCCAAAGGATACAGTCAGACAGAAGGAATTGACTATCAAGAAACATTTTCACCAGTAGTGAAAATGGTTACTGTAAGGACTGTGATTGCAATGGCAGCAGCAGAGAATTGGGTAATTCATCAGATGGATGTCTTTAATGCATTTCTGCATGGTGATTTACTTGAGGAAGTGTATATGGAACTACCTAAGGGATTTGACAGTAAAGGAAAGGGCCAGGTGTGTAGATTTGTTAAGTCACTTTATGGACTTAAATATGCATCCAGGCAATGGAATGCCAAACTGACTGATGCCTTATCACAGTCAGGATACAGGCAAAGCCACCTGGATTACTCCTTGTTCACTAAGAGAAAAGGATTAGGATTGGTAATAATTTTGGTGTATGTTGATGATCTACTGATCATTGGAAATGATCTGGAATTGATACAGGAAGCAAAAAAGGTGATGCACAACTCCTTTAAGATCAAAGACCTAGGAGAATTGAAGTATTTCCTTGGAATTGAATTTAGTAGATCAGATGAAGGGATAGTCATATGTCAGAGGAAGTATGCTTTGGAGCTGATATCTGAAACTGGGCTTGCAGGTGCTAAACCAGCAACAACACCTATGGAAAGCAACACCAAGCTCACAAGTGCTGAACTCACCATGAATAATGAGGATGAATTGTTCACTGACATAGGCAAATATCAAAGGTTGATTGGAAAGCTTCTTTATCTTACAAATATCAGACCAGACATTGCTTTCTCAGTACAGTGCCTGAGTCAATTCATGCAGAAACCTAAGACATCTCATTGGAATGCAGCATTAAGGGTGGTAAAAGACATCAAGACAGCACCTGGTTTGGGTTTACTGATGAGTTCTGAAAAACAAACAACGCTTACTGGATACTGTGATGCTGATTGGGCAGCATGCCCAAGCACCAGAAGGTCTGTCACTGGATATGTATTGAAGTATGGTAAGTCCTTGATATCTTGGAAATCTAAGAAGCAACAAACTGTGTCAAGAAGTTCTGCAGAAGCAGAATATAGAAGTCTAGCTGCATTAACAGCTAAAGTGGTTTGGGTGACAAATATATTCAATGAGCTGAGGATAGAATTAGATGGACCTACAAATATTTTGTGTGACAGCAAGGCTGCTATTCAAGTTGCAGCAAATTCAGTTTTTCATGAAAGGACTAAACACATTGAAATTGATTGCCACTTCATCCGGGAGAAGATACAAGAAGGACTCATCAAAACTACCTATGTGAATACAAGAGATCAACAAGCTGACATATTGACTAAAGCTTTGGGGAGATCACAACATGATTTCTTGATGGCCAAGCTAGGTGTTCTGAATATTTTCAGTACATCTAGCTTGAGGGGGAGTATTGAGAATGATAGTAGTAATGCTACATAATTGCTGTAATGGCTGGTTGTTATAGGTTAGTTAGTTGTTAACAATGTTAGTTAGGAAGTTGTTAGTCAAGTAGTTAGGGTATTAATTAGTTAACCATAGTTAGTTAACTAACTGTAATCAGTTAACTATTACAGTTAACTAACTAATTGTATATATATGTACTCCACTATGTACAGAGACTCATTCTGAATAAGAGAAACTTTCTCCTATACATTTTGCATCTCATCTTCATCTCTGTTTCTCCCAAAATTGTTCAGAGTTCAATCTCAACTTATTTAAACCTTAACCTATTTTGAAAGAATCCTCACTTGAGCCTAGTTTAATATTCGATTTCAACCTATTCTAAGGCTATTTACTTGTATTGATGTAATATAAGTTTTCTATCTATTTATATTTTCTATAAATTATCTATCTATTTGTAACTTTTTATTTATATCTTTTTGAGTTGAATTTCAAATTGTGGTTATAAAAAGTAAATAATAATATGTTAAAATTATTGAGATTGAACGGGTCAAATTGGGCAGGTCATGATCCAACCCAAATTTTAGCCTATTTGAGTCCAACCTATTTGAACTCAAAGTAAATTTGAGCGGATCATAATCTAATCCAATTTTTATATCAGCTCATTTTAACATTCTCAATTTCAACTCAACTGTTCATTTGACACCCCTAATTGCAGCACTCGAGTCTCGAATGAACTAGGAGCAGGAAATGCTGAGGCAGCTAAAATGGCAGTTCGTGCAGCACTTACCATTTCCATGGCAGATGCAGCCATTGCCAGCACTATATTTTTCTGTTGCCGTCACATAATTGGATATGCATTCAGCAATGAGAAGGAAGTTGTGGATTATATCAGTGATATGACTCCTTTTCTTTGCATATTGATGGTGTCTGATTGCATCCAGGCTGTACTTTCTGGTATGTTATATCCCTCGAAACAAATTTATGTTATAAAATATGATTATTTATTATAAAATCGATTTACTGAGAAAATGCATACTGAAAACAGCGGCCAAGTCACGTTATGCGACACCAAAGGATAACATTGTTTAGCTAAGTTAAAAGAGTAGATTTTTTTTTTATGTTGACTCCTCTTATTTTCTATGCGTGTCTATTTTTTTGATGAAAAACAAATTCTTATTAAAATATTGAAAAACTTTCTAATTTTTTCTTTTTCTATTTTGAAAATACTCACTTAATATTTTTCAGTAAACATTTTTAACTAGAAAATAATAATTTTTTTTAGTATTATAGTACTTTCTCCTTTTTAATTTATTTGTCTTAATTTTATTTTTACTCTATTTGAAAAAATAATTATTTTTTATAGTTAGTATTCTCTCTATTTCAATTTATTTATCTTATTTTGATTTGATACAAAATTTTAAAAAGTAAAAAAGATTTTTAAATCTTGTGGTCTTAAATAAAAAATATGTAGATATATATATGTACCAAAATGTTCTTTAATTTTGTGGTTTTAAATAAATCATGTTAGAAGTTAATATTATTGAGTTGTCAAAAAAAAAAAGAAAAGAAATATACTTTCTAAAACATATTTTAAAAAAAAATTAAAATAAATATATTGAAAGGATAGAGCAAAGTGTTTGCATCCAAGATGACATATTTAAAATCATTAACTTAATTTTTTTTTAAAAATATATTGCACGTATCTTTAATTTAAAATCATAAACTTTTTTTTTTCCTTAAAATTATGTCTAAGTTAGAATTAAGATAATAAATTGGAACATCAAAAGTATACTTAACAATGAAGTCATAAATTATTCTCTAATGTTTTGATGGGACAAAAAAATAAATGTTTTACAACTTTGCTGTTATAATGAATAAATTACGATTATATGTGATAGAAAATAGTTTGGTTACTTTATTACTATAATAATAAGTAAAATTAAATCATCATTAGCAGGTTGATGATACTCTCTTCGTCTTAATTTATGTAATATCTTTTGAACTTTGAGATTCAGATAAATCTATTTATTATCATAATTTTTTTTCACATACTTTTAAACATGTTGAATTATCAATCATTGCGACTTATAGAACTTTTTATATAGTTTTTAAATATATAAATTTTATTACAAAAGAAAAATCTATATTCGAATACACAATTAAAATTATACTATTTGACTCTCGACCACTTAAAATTATTTTGTTGCTACGCATCAGGAGTTGCAAGAGGAAGTGGATGGCAGCATTTGGGAGCATATGTAAATCTTGGTTCATTTTATTTGGCTGGAATTCCAGTAGCCATAATATGTGGCTTTCTATTTCACTTACAAGGGAAAGGCCTATGGATTGGACTCAATGTGGGAAATTTACTCCAATCTCTTTTGCTTTCCCTCATAACAAGTTTCACAGACTGGAAAAAACAGGTGAAAATTATTTTTTTCGTTTTAATTTATTTGTCTGATTTTAATTTGACATAGAATTTATAAAAAATAAAGAAAATTTTTGAATTGTGTAACCTTAAACTAAAGATATGTGTGAGATATACCTAAATGATCAATGACAGAGCAAGATGTATTTGAGGGATGTCAACCGACACCTCTTCATCGAAAAATTACACTGTGTAGCTAGGTAAAAATATTTTTTATGTATATATATAATATTGACACTTCTCGACTTCTTCATGAGTATGTTTTACTTCTTTTGTATTTTGACAATCCTTACTAAATATTCTGACTTCGCCACTACAACAATTCTTACCTTATGATTTTGAATATGTCACGTAATAAATTAAAATTAAATATTTATAAAACATTTCCTCTTGAAATGGAGTGAGTAACATGCTTTAAATGACTTTTGTAACTAATAACATTCTTATTTTGCTTGCAGGCATTAATAGCCAGGGAAAGAATCTTTTATTGAAAAGAAGCTATATTGCTCGGATCGGTAGGTGCGTATCAGATTTGTTAAAAATAATATTTTTTTTAAATTTCTTTTGATATAAATACGATATTAAAAGTGAAGAGTCTATGCAGTGAGACAGCTAAAGCAACAGAAAAACAAATTGGTTATTTTGATATCATACCACTTCAATTTTCTTTTACCTAAAATATGGTATTTGTAGCAAATAGTTGACTAATTATTATTCAATTTCAAGGGGCTAAAATGCAAATGAAGAGTTGAAAAACTTTATTACGTTTCTAAAGAAACTCTTCACATTAGTTGTGTAAGACTTTTTTTTTATTTTATTTTAAAAGTCAGTAGACTCAGAAAATATACTATGAGAATTTGGTCTACCAACTTGTTAGACAAATTAAAAGAAATATCATTAGTAAAAATGAGTATATTTTCTTGATTTTTGAATTTCAAACTACAAGTTATAACTTTCTTTTTTAAATATAATATTTGACTCATGAGTTAATATTTTGCAAAAAGTAATTTTTCATTTTAAAATTTTACAAAAAAAAAACTCTGACTCGACTTGAAGAGATTGTTTGTGTATCATATGGGAGAGTTATATTAAAAGATAGCTAGTTATAACTATTATTAATTTATTAGACCATCAATATATATGTAAAATCATGTTTATTTGAAAATTTGTAATAATATATCCTAACGAATCCTAAATAACAATGGATGACAAAATGATTTACAAATAGAAGTACACTGTAAGAGGTCTGGGATTCATACCATGTCAGAAATTCTTGATAGGAAATATTTATTTTTTGAATGGATTGATAAATTTTAGATAGCATATGATTTAACCAAAAAAGAAAAAAAAAATGAGGATCAAGAAAAAGTTGAGAGAAAAATAAATAAGAAGTAAACTTTTCAAACAAACAAATGCACGTTGAAGCTTTGTAATTGAGTGAAATTCTTAGGTGTGTTCAAGTTAATTTACTATTTATTGCATTCTCACATATTCACAAATATTAGCTAAAAATATGTATCAAATAATAATGTGAAAATGTTTTGAAAATATATTTACTCACTTCCAAATGATGATAAAGTAAAAGATCTATATCAGATGGTGGGTGAATATTGCTGCAAAGTAGGAGTAGGAGGATAAGCGTCACCCAGAAGACTCTTGCCATGGTTGATTGAAGGACTAAAGGAATGGCGGTGGAAAATGAAAGGGCATTTGCTAGATGTTATTGATAATCAAACGGGCCAGACCATCTATTTGGGCTGGGGTGTATCAATTTTAATT